>MU249650.1:819923-894923 GCA_018977245.1 Lethenteron camtschaticum
TTATATAATTTTTCTTATTTATTTTATTGTTTATTTTTACCTACGTGACTTTACCGAAAAAACCTAAGGGTATGAATCCTTGCAGTCACGAAAGCTGCAAATCTAGAATAAACTAAACTTTATAGGAGATTTTGACGCGGAGGAGATGATGACGACGATGATGATGGAAGCCGAGAGGAAGAAGAGCGGTGATGGCGGTGGTGATGGTGGTGATGGTGGTGATGGTGGTGATGGTGGTGATGGTGGTGATGACAGTGATGACAGTGATTGTTGAGCAAGCAGAGGAGATGATGAAGATGGGCACGAGCGGTGGTGGTGGTGTTGCCACGGCTCACGCAAATGTGCGAATGAATATTGACGACGACGCTTCCGACGATGACGACGACGCCGACCCCAGCAGCCTCGCCGTGAGGCTGCGGGGCCTGAACCTCGACACGGACTCGCGCCTCGTCTGGGAGAGGCTCACCGACTCAGAGCGGAGGAGGTTCCACGAAGTCGTGGACTCGGTCCGTGCCGCGTCGTCGTCGTCGTCGCTGCTGCCGCCGGCGGCACCGTGGCGGCCCCGGCGGGCCTGGTGGGAGCGGGAATACGGCGGCCGCCGGGCCGAGCGTCCCGCGGGCGTCGTGGCGGCGGCGGTGGCGGAGAAGGGACAGAAGCTCCGCAGAGGTAAAGGATTTAAAATTCAAATTTTTTACTTTTTCTTTTGCCAGGTAAGGCCCCAATTAGCTGCTTTGTGTAGATCTTTTTCAGAAGCGGCCCTGGCCACCACGGATGATAGCCCAGCGAAGTGGCTCATCATCATCATCATCGCGTGGAATTTATAGCAGAAGCCAAATACTGTAAACGCATAGGGGCACGCAGAGACCCACAGAGAGAGAGATGAACAGAGATCCACAGGGATACATGGAGACCCACAGACTAAACTAACAATTAACTATTTTATTTTACCAGGTAAGGTCCCACTGTGTAGATCGTTTTCAGAAGAGGCCAGGCCATCACAGATGATAGCCGAGTGAAGTGTCTCATCATCATCGCGTGGGGACACCAGAAACTCCAAATATACAGCAGCAGGCGTCAGGGGTCGGGATCGAACCCACGACCTCCTGTACACCACGCGAGGTAGTCAACATCTCCTAGCCATCGTGATGATGAGAGAGAGACGCAAACTCCAAATATACAGCAGCGTCGTCAGGGTCGGGATCGAACCCACCACCTCCTGCCTACCTGGCGAGGTAGTTAACATCTCCTAGCCACCGTGGTGATGATGATAGAGAGACGCAAACTCCAAATACACAGCAGCAGGCTTCAGGGTCGGGATCGAACCCACGACCTCCTGCACACCAGGCGAGGTGGTCAACATCTCCTAGCCACTGTGATGATGATGAGAGAGAGACGCAGACTCCAAATATGCAGCGGGCATCGTCAGTGTCGGGATCGAACCCACGACCTTCTGTAGACATCTCGGGGTTAAAGATAAATTGGGGAGTAAAGCGATGTAATTGCCGGCGAAACGTCACGGTGCTACTCAAACCTTTAGTTCTTTCGGTCAAGTGACGGTAGGTAGGAAAAATAATAGATCGCGACGTTTCGATCGGTTGCTTGTGTGGCGATCGAAACGTCGCGATCTTGAATTTTTCTACCCACGTGACTTTAGCGAAAGAACCAAAGAGTTTGAATTCCTGCAGTCACGAACGCTTCATATCAAGGTCCTACTCAAGTTGTCAACGTTGCGGGGACTTGCTGTCCGACACGCCGGCGGGCTGACGGAGTAAACTAATTGGCGGCGTTTTGTTTACGCGACGAATGAGCTCGCCGATTGGCTGCGTCGGGTGGTGGAGGGTCACGACACATTTATACACTTGTACGCGATCTAACCCTCTATTGTGAATAATATAGGTCGCGAAAGCCTCCTGCGCGTTCAACTCAAACGTGACCATCTTCTTGGTTCTTTCGGTAAAGTCACGTAGAAGGGAAGTAATAAAGTAATAAAAATAAAACCTAATAAAATATTATTTAAAAATATAATTTTATAATAAAAATAAAACATAATAAAATAATATTTTAAAATAATATTTTATTACGTTTTATTTTAAAATAATATTACTTCCTTTCTACGTGACTTTACCGAAAGAACCAAGAAGATGAATCCCTGCAGTCACGAAAGCTTTAAATCGAAATTCAAACGTGACCGTTCGCCGCGCTGCGTCGACAGAGGCGGAGAAAGACGAGGAGGAGGTGGACGACGAGGAGGTGNACGACGAGGAGGTGGACGACGAGTTGGAGGCCACCGCCGGGATCCCCGCGGTGGCGGCGTGCATCCCCCCGCTGCGCTCGCTGTCGAGCCGCGACCCTGCGGCCTGCGTCCCCTTCTCGCTCGTCAACTTGCTGATGGCCTACGCGGCGGCGACGCTGCTGGGCCTCCGACGCCGTGGCGACGACGACGTGGCGGCCCCGGCTCGCGACCTGGCGGCGCTCCTCCTGCGGCTCTCCGACCTCTCGGGCCGGCCGGCGGGCGCCGTCTTCGGCAGCGCCGGGGAGGCGGTGCTGGCGGCGCGGGCGGCGCTGCTGCTGCTGCTGCGGCAGGAGGAGGAGGGCGAGGAGGAGGTGGAGGCGCTGTGGTTGCGCTGCCTGGGCGCGGTGGGACGATCCTGGAGGGGCCCAGGAGCGGAGACCGCCGGCGCTACGTGCTGGCCGCCCTGTCGCACGCCGGCGAGGTGTTTGTGCGCGCGCGGAGAGAGATGAGGCGGGGGAGGAGGGGGGAGACGGGGGGAGCGGAGGCGACGGCTGACGTGTCCACTGTCACCACCACCACCGCCGCCGCACCACCAACCACCGAGCACGGTCGCAGCGCCGCCGCTGTGGCGCCGTCTCGCGGAAGGCCTCGCGAAGCGCAGGAGGGGGGAGGGGGGCAGGCAGAGGGGCAGCAGGGCGCCGGGCCCAGCACCTCGTCCTCCGCGTGCTTCCGCGCCCACAAGAAGTGCCTCTTCCTGCTGTCGTGGGCTTACGAGCGGGGCGCCGAGCTGCCCGCCCTCGCGAGGGCCGTGCGGGAGGAGGAGGAGCGGGCGAGGAGGAGGAGGGTGGACAACGAGGAGGAGGAGGGGGCTGTGTGGGGGGGGAGCGACCCCCCAGGGTTCTGGTGCAGGAGTTGTGAGCCGTGCGGGAGGAGGAGGAGGAGGGGGAGGAGGAGGAGGGTGGACGAGGGTGGACGAGGAGGAGGAGGAGGGCGGATTACAAGGAGGAGGAGGGGGAGGAGGAGGAGGGGGAGGAGGAGGAGGGGAGGAGGAGGGCGGATGACGAGGAGGAGGAGGAGGGGGCTGTGCNGGGGGGGGCGACCCCCCAGGGTGCTGGTGCAGGAGTTGTGAGCCGTCGAGGATTCCAGTGAAGGGGGCGGCCAATGGAGGCGGAAGCCGCCGGTGACCTTGGCCTACTCTTCCGTCGACGCCGGTCGGAGGTTTCGCGTTACGGTGGCTGAGCACCGGGGGAGGGGGGGGGGGCTTCAAGGCCAGCAACAAACAGCACCGTTAGCGAGGTTGTGACAGATAGGATTGTAGCTCGTTTGTGTTGATCGAGGTTGTTACAAGAGATTGGCGGGCGGGGGGGTAGGACGAGACGGTGGTGAATTAGAGAGTGGAGCAGGGATAGGGAAGAAGCAGAGGGGTGAGGTGACCTGCAGTGTGGTGGGTGGGCGAGTGGATGGGTGGATGGGCGGGTGGGTGGGCGAGTGGATGGGTGGATGGGCGAGTGGATGGGTGGATGGGCGGGTGGGCGAGTGGATGTGCGGGTGGGCGAGTGGATGGGTGGATGGGCGGGTGGGTGGGCGAGTGGATGGGTGGATGGGCGAGTGGATGGGTGGATGGGCGGGTGGGCGAGTAGATGGGCGGGTGGGCGAGTGGATGGGCGGGTGGATGGGCGGGTGGGCGAGTGGATGGGCGGGTGGGCGAGTGGATGGGCGGGTGGGCGAGTGGATGGGTGGATTGGCGAGAGTGGATGGGTGGATTGGCGAGAGTGGATGGGTGGATTGGCGAGAGTGGATGGGTGGGTGGGCGAGTGGATGGGTGGATTGGCGAGTGGATGGGTGGGTGGGCGAGTGGATGGGTGGGTGGGCGAGTGGATGGGTGGGTGGGCGAGTGGATGGGTGGGTGGGCGAGTGGATGGGTGGGTGGGCGAGTGGATGGGTGGGTGGGCGAGTGGATGGGTGGGTGGGCGAGTGGATGGGTGGGTGGGCGAGTGGATGGGTGGGTGGGCGAGTGGATGGGTGGGTGGGCGAGTGGATGGGTGGGTGTTGTGACCTGCAGTGTGGCGAATGGGTAGGCAAGTGGATGTGTGGTTGTTGTGATTTTCAGTGTGGTGAGTGTGTGGGCGAGTGAATGGTTATTGTTACCTCTTGTGTGGTGTGTGTGTGGGTAGGTGAGAGTGTGTGTGGGTAGGTGAGAGTGTGTGTGGGTAGGTGAGAGTGTGTGTGGGTAGGTAAGAGTGTGTGTGGGTAGGTAAGAGTGTGTGTGGGTAGGTAAGAGTGTGTGTGGGTAGGTGAGAGTGTGTGTGGGTAGGTAAGAGACTAAGAGTGTGTGTGGTGTCATGGTTAGCGCTACGCTATGAACCTGGCGACCCCAGTTCGATTCCCGCTCACGGCCACCACCAACACCACCAGTGACGATTCTCTGAACCGGTCCTGGTGCCTCCCTAGGTCGACTCGGCCTCAAATGAGTACCTGGCGCGGTGTGTAAACATCGCCACTGGGGAGACAAAGGCGGCCGGGCGTGGCGCTGGCCACCCACCCCTCGTGTGCCGTGCGGCCTTCATAGCAGAGGTCGCAAACGGGTTTTAATTCCTTACCCGTACCCGGCCACACCAGGGTCGCAAACGGGTACCCGTACCCGGCCTATACCCGTGTACCCTATGGTAGGGTACATGGGTACGGGTACGGGTAGGGTACGGGTAGGCCGTGAGTCACTGGTGATTAACTGTTGTCACTCATTTCCCAACGTACGGGTAGGGTATGGGTAGGGTATCGTGTAGGGTACGGGTATCGGGTACCCGGTTGCGACCTCTGGGATGAAGCCATGTTGCAGGCGCGGGTGGGTTGATTCTAGGAACTTGAATTGTGAGAAGAGACAAGACGTTGGGAAATGAGTGACAAACGGTGACTCACCAGTGACTCACGGCCTACCCGTACCCGGCCGCACCATGACGTCACAAAGCTCTGCCCCCCCCCCAAATAAAACCCAAAATAAAAGATGCTTCAAATCGCTTTAAACTATTGTTAAGTGCGTTTTTAATGTGGCGCTGCACTCTGATGTTGTAGGAAAAACATTTATTAGTCTTATTTAATTAAGTAGAACGTGTTGTCTATGTTTATTTAAAGTTGCGCATTTTGATGTGACGTCACATTTCCCCCTCCCCCTCGTCACACATCGTCACAAATGTCTGACCCCCCCCCAGGTGCGTGACGTCATTTATGGACGGCCCCTTTTTTCTGGCAACAAAACAGCTGTGTTGGGTTTCGATGTAAAGCTTTCGTGACTGCAGGGATTCATATTCTTGGTTCTTTCGGTAAAATCTTTCGGTAAAGTCACGTAGAAGGGAAATAATAAAATAAGAAAAATATAAAACAATCATATTTAACGAATATTTTTTTTTACTATTTTATTAACATAATACATCTTTTTTTATTATGTAAAAAAACATTATTTAATTATTTCCCTTCTACGTGACTTTACCGAAAGAACCAAGAAGATGAATCCCTGCAGGTCAAGAAAGCTTTAAATTGTCGTAAAGCAGTTATTGCTGCCGTAAAATAGGTTGTAAAGCAGGTGTTGCTGCCGTAAAGCTAGTGGCGAGGGCTGTCGTAAAGCAGTCAGGGCGTCGCGACAGTTATCGTAAAGTAGGTATTGTTGCCGTAAAGCAGGGTATCGTAAAGCACGAATTGATACCGTAAAATAGATTACCGTAAAGTAGGGTTGCTGTCGTAAAGCAAGCTCTGCACGTCGCGAGGGCTGTCGTAAAGTAGGTATTGCTGTCGTAAAACAGGTCTATATGTCGTGAGGGCTGTCGTGAAGCAGGTTCACATGTCGCGACGATTGTCGTGAAGCAAGTTCACATGTCGCGACGATTGCCGTGAAGCAGGTTCACATGTCGCGACGATTGTCGTGAAGCAGGTTTGCACGTGATCTGGGGGCTGCTGAGCTCCCATTGGCTGCGGGGTGAGGCCCCGCCCACCGCCCATCTTTGGTGACGTCATCCGCCTGCGGCCCCTTAAAGTTGAATTTGACTCCAAGTTCAGTCACAGGAGCTGCTGCTGCTGCTGCTACAGCTACTTTAAACTACTACGAAACTACAGCAGCTACAACTACTATACTGCAGCTACACTACCACTATACTACAGCTACTATACTGCAGCTATAATTACACTACAGCTATACTACAGCAGCTACCACTACACTTCTACAGCTACTATACTGCAGGTACAGCAGCTACTACTACACTACTACAGCTACTATACTCAAGCAACAGCAGCTACCACTACTACAGCAGCTACAGCTACTATACTGCAGCAGCTACAGCTACACTACCACTACACTAGCACAGCTGCTCTACGGCAGCTACTACAGCTACAGCAGCTACTACAGCTACTATACTCAAGCAACAGCAGCTACCACTACACTACTACAGCTACTATACTGCAGCTACCACTACACTACTACAGCTACTATACAGCAGCTACCACTACACTACTACAGCTACTATACTGCAGCTACTACTACACTACTACAGCTACTATACTGCAGCTACTACTACACTACTACAGCTACTATACTGCAGCTACTACTACACTACTACAGCTACTATACTGCAGCTACAGCAGCTACTACTACACTACTACAGCTACTATACTGCAGCTACTACTACACTACTACAGCTACTATACTGCAGCTACTACTACACTACTACAGCTACTATACTGCAGCTACTACTACACTACTACAGCTACTATACTGCAGCTACTACTACACTACTACAGCTACTATACTGCAGCTACTACTATACTACTACAGCTACTATACTGCAGCTACTACTACACTACTACAGCTACTATACTGCAGCTACTACTACACTACTACAGCTACTATACTGCAGCTACAGCAGCTACTACTACACTACTACAGCTACTATACTGCAGCTATTACTACACTACTACAGCTACTATACTGCAGCTACTACTACACTACTACAGCTACTATACTGCAGCTACTACTATACTACTACAGCTACTATACTGCAGCTACTACTACACTACTACAGCTACTATACTGCAGCTACTACTACACTACTACAGCTACTATACTGCAGCTACTACTACACTACTACAGCTACTATACTGCAGCTACTACTACACTACTACAGCTACTATACTGCAGCTACAGCAGCTACTACAGCTACACTACAGCAGCTACCACTGTACTAGGTGAGTGGGTGAGTAGGTGAGTGGGTGAGTAGGTGAGTGGGTGAGTGAGGGGGTGAGTAGGTGAGTGGGTGAGTAGGTGAGTGGTTGAGTAGGTGAGTGGGTGAGTAGGTGAGTGGTTGAGTAGGTGAGTGGGTGAGTAGGTGAGTGGTTGAGTAGGTGAGTGGTTGAGTAGGTGAATGGGTGAGTAGGTGAGGGGGTGAGTAGGTGAGTGGGTGAGTAGGTGAGTGGTTGAGTAGGTGAGTGGTTGAGTAGGTGAGTGGTTGAGTAGGTGAGTGGGTGAGTAGGTGAGTGGGTGAGTAGGTGAGTGGTTGAGTAGGTGAGTGGGTGAGTAGGTGAGTGGGTGAGTGGTTGAGAAGGTGAGTGGTTGAGAAGGTGAGTGGGTGAGTAGGTGAGTGGGTGAGGTGAGTAGGTGAGTGGGTGAGTAGGTGAGGGGGAGTAGGTGAGGGGTGAGTAGGTGAGTGGGTGAGTAGGTGAGTGTTTAGGTGAGTTGGTTAGCCAGTGTGTGAGTGAGCATATGAATGGGGGTGTGAGTATGCAGGTGAGTGAGCAGATGAGTGAGTTGTTATGTGAGTGGGTGAGTGTGCGTATGAATGGGTGTGTCAGTTCAGGTGAGTGTATTATAGTTATGCAAGTAGGTGAGTGATTTGGTGAGTCGGTGGGGTGAGTGAACAGGTGAGTGAGCAGGTGAGTGAGTGGTTATGTAAGTGGGTGAGTGATTTTGTGAGTGAGTTGTTATGTAAGTGGGTGAGTGATTTGGTGAGTGAGTGAGTGGTTATGTATGTGGGTGAGTGAGTAGGTGGGTGGGTGAGTGAGTGATCGAGTGAGTGGGTGAGTGAGTAGGTGGGTGGGTGAGTGAGTGGGTGGGTGAGTGAGTGGCTAGGTGAGTGAGTGAGTCAGTGAGTGAGTGGGTGGGTGAGTGAGTTGGTGGGTGAAGGATTTGGTGAGTGAGTAATTGAGTTGGTGGGTGAGTGAATTGGTGAGTGAGTGAGTGGTTACCTGAGTAGGTGAGTGACTGCGTGGGTGAGTGAGTAGGTGGGTGAGTGAGTTGGTGCGTGAAGGATTTGGTGAGTGAGTAGTTGAGGGGGTGAGTGAGTGGTTAACTGAGTAGGTGAGTGAGTGGGTGGCTAGGTGAGTGAGTGAGTCAGTGAGTGAGTGGGTGGGTGAGTGAGTTGGTGGTGAAGGATTTGGTGAGTGAGTAATTGAGTTGGTGGGTGAGTGAATTGGTGAGTGAGTGAGTGGTTACCTGAGTAGGTGAGTGACTGCGTGGGTGAGTGAGTAGGTGGGTGAGTGAGTTGGTGCGTGAAGGATTTGGTGAGTGAGTAGTTGAGGGGGTGAGTGAGTGGTTAACTGAGTAGGTGAGGTAGTGGGTGGGTGAGTGAGTAGGTGAATGAGTAGGTGGGTGAGTGAGTTGGTGAGTGAGGGAATTGGTGAGTGAGTGGGTGGCTAGGTGAGTGAGTGGGTGGGTGAGTGAGTGAGTGGGTTGAGTGGGTGGGTGGGTGAGTGAGTGGGTGGGTGAGTGGGTGAGTGAGTGGGTGAGTGAGTGGGTGGGTGAATGAGTGGGTGGGTGAGTGAGTAGGTGAATGAGTAGGTGAGTGGGTGGCTAGGTGAGTGAGTAGGTGAGTGGGTGGGTGGGTGAGTGAGTAGGTGAATGAGTAGGTGAATGAGTAGGTGAGTGAGTAGGTGAGTGAGTGGGTGGCTAGGTGAGTGAGTCGGTGAGTGAGTGGGTGGGTGAGTAAGTGGGTGGGTGAGGAGTGAGTGGGTGAGTGGGTGGGTGAGTGAGTGAGTGGGTGAGTGAGTGAGTGGGTGAGAGTGGATGAGTGAGTNGGTGGGTGAGTGAGTNGGTNGGTGAGTGAGTGAGTAGGTGAGTGAGTGGTGGGTGAATGAGTAGGTGAGTAGGTGAATGAGTAGGTGAGTGGGTGGCTGAGTAGGTGAATGAGTAGGTGAGTGAGTGAGTAGGTGAGTGAGTAGGTGAATGAGTAGGTGAGTGAGTAGGTGAGTGAGTGGGTGGCTAGGTGAGTGAGTAGGTGAGTGAGTGGGTGGCTAGGTGAGTGAGTGGGTGGGTGAGTGAGTGGGTGAGTGAGTCGGTGGGTGAGTGAATTGGTGAGTGACGAGGTGAGCGTCACAATGACATTTCTTTCACACACGGTGCATAATTACACAGCCAAAGATCCCCCGTGTAGCCTTAATAGACTGTTCGGGCAAGTGCTGTTAGCGAGTAGCAGCGCCTATGATTATTCTGTTGCGTGTAGTCACTCTAAGATGTTTCTTGTGCATGTTTTTGTTTGTTTTGTTGCACCCGAGTCAAGAGCCGCATGGCTCACAGGGTTATCTCCATATACATGATCTCCACATATATAAAAGGGAAAGTTGTGATTATGCGCGTCTGTTCAAAATGTTTAGCGTACTTCCCGACATGCAACAAACTTGAAATTTGACATGTGGGTACTGTCCAGACTGTACACCATGCAAACATTATAAAATACACTTTTGGTTTTTTTTTTGGGGGGGGGGGGGGGGGGAGCTCAATAATGCATTTTTTTGCACGGCAAGTGAGCTGTGACGTCACGTCTGTCACGTGACCCGCGCACGTGGAAGCGTGACGCGTTGTAGTGTAGCGGGTAGTGTAGTAGTGTAGTGGTTGTAGTGTAGCGGGTAGTGTAGTAGTGTAGTGGTGTAGTGTAGTAGTGTAGTGGTTGTAGTGTAGCGGTAGTGTAGTAGTGTAGTGGTTGTAGTGTAGCGGGTAGTGTAGTAGTGTGGTGGTTGTAGTGTAGCGGGTAGTGTAGTAGTGTAGTGGTTGTAGTGTAGCAGGTAGTGTAGTAGTGTAGTGGTTGTAGTGTAGTAGTGTAGTGGTTGTAGTGTAGTAGTGTAGTGGTTGTAGTGTAGCAGGTAGTGTAGTGGGTAGCGCGCGCACTACGAACCCGGCGACCCGAGTTCGATTCCCGCTCACGGCCACCACCGGTGACGATTATATCAACCGCTCCTGGGCCTCCCCTAGGTCGACTCAGCCTCAAACGAGTAACTGGTGTGGTGTGTGAACAGGGGTAATAAAGCTCGTACCTAATGACTGAAACTGAAGAGACGCATGAGGGATGGTGCAGGCCAACACCACGCCCGGCCGTGATGTACCACCACCAGCGCATCACACTGTGAGCGTTCCGCCTGCCAGATAACGAAACCTTCCAGCAGTGTCGACAAGACGCCGGCTTCGGCTTTGCCGGCACTCATCAGCACTCATCAGCAAGCTTCAGCCCCCACCAGCGGCTCACACCGTGAGCGTTCCGCCTGCCAGACAACGAACGAAACCTTCCAGCAGTGTCGAGAAGACGCCGGCTTCGGCTTCGCTGGCAATCATCAGCAAGCTTCAGCCCCCACCAGCGGCTCACACCGTGAGCGTTCCGCCTGCCAGACAACGAACGAAACTTTCCAGCAGTGTCGACAAGATGCCGGCTTCGGCTTCGCTGGCACTCATCAGCACTCATCAGCACTCATCAGCACTCATCAGCAAGCTTCAGACCCCCGAAGTAACCGCCACAGTGACGACGTCGCTTGAAGGGACGCACTGGTCACGGATCGTGGTCGTGGTGGTGGTGGTGGTGTTGCACGTGGCCATTGTGAACCCACCGAGACTTTTCCCCGTCATAGGAATGTGGAATTTCCACCGCTTGCTCGGGGATATCGGCCTCGTGTGAACGAGCTGGGTGCATCGTAACAGGTGGCGGCGGTGGCTTAGGCCTTCATCCGGCAGTGGAGAGACCCTGGCCGGTGGTGGTGATGATGATGATGGTGATGATGATGATGGTGATGATGATGGTGATGATGATGATGGTGATGATGATGGTGATGATGATGATGGTGATGATGATGATGGCACTAAGATCGGGGATGAGCGTGGGCGAGCAAGCGAGGTTGAGTAATTGTGGCAGTTGCTATGATTGCGACATTGTTGCTCGCCGGGTCTCATCAGATACGGAGTAATCACGCGCCAGGCGAGAGGGGAATTTTAATCCTGGATCTCGGCGGCGCTGGCTCGGCATCCCTGGCATGGCCATTGTGGACCGCCAGGACCCAGGGCTCGAACCCAGGGTCTCTGTGTCTCTGACATGGCCATTGTGAACCCCACAGACCCAGGACCCAGGGCTCGAACTCAGGGTCTCAGTGTCTCTGACACGGCCATTGTGAACCCACAGAGAGAGACACCCAGACCCAGGGCTCAAACCCAGGGTCTCTGTGTCTCTGACACGGCCACACCCAGACCCAGGGCTCGAACCAGGGTCTCTGTGTTTCTGACACGGCCACACCCAGACCAGGGCTCAACCCAGGGTCTCTGTGTCTCTGACACGGCCATTGTGAACCCACTGAGAGAGACACCCAGACCAGGGCTCGAACCCAGGGTCTCTGTGTCTGACACGGCCATTGTGAACCCACTGAGACACCCAGACCAGGGTTCGAACCCAGGGGTCTCAGTGTCTCTGACACGGCCACACCCAGACCCAGGGCTCGAACCCAGGGTCTCTGTGTCTCTGACACGGCCACACCCAGACCCAGGGCTTGAACCCAGGTCTCAATGTCTCTGACACGGCCATTGTGATCCCACTGAGAGAGACACCCAGACCAGGGCTCGAACCCAGGGTCTCAGTGTCTCTGACACGGCCATTGTGAACCCACAGAGAGAGACACCAGACCCAGGGCTCGAACCCAGGGTCTCTGTGTCTCTGACACGGCCATTGTGAACCCACNGAAGAGACACCCAGACCCAGGGCTCGAACCCAGGGTCTCAGTGTCTCTGACACGGCCACACCCAGACCAGGGCTCGAACCCAGGGTCTCAGTGTCTCTGACACGGCCACACCCAGACCAGGGCTTGAACCCAGGTCTCAGTGTCTCTGACACGGCCATTGTGAACCCACTGAGAGAGACACCCAGACCAGGGCTCGAACCCAGGGTCTCTGTGTCTCTGACACGGCCATTGTGAACCCACAGAGAGAGAGACACCCAGACCAGGGCTCGAACCCAGGGTCTCAGTGTCTCTGACACGGCCATTGTGAACCCCAGGAGAGACACCCAGACCAGGGCTCGAACCCAGGGTCTCAGTGTCTCTGACACGGCCATTGTGAACCCCTGAGAGACACCCAGACCCAGGGCTTGAACCCAGGGTCTCTGTGTCTCTGACACGGCCACACCCAGACCCAGGGCTCGAACCCAGGGTCTCAGTGTCTCTGACACGGCCATTGTGAACCCACTGAGAGATTGTAGAGAGAGACACCCAGACCCAGGGCTTGAACCCAGGGTCTCTGTGTCTCTGACACGGCCATTGTGAACCCACTGAGAGACACCCAGACCAGGGCTCCAACCCAGGGTCTCTGTGTCTCTGAACGGCCATAGTGAACCCACTGAGAGAGACACCCAGACCCAGGGCTCGAACCCAGGGAATTCTCTCAGTGTTCTGCACNGCCATTGTGAACCCACTGAGAGACACCCAGACCAGGGCTTGAACCCAGGGTCTCTGTGTGTCTACACGGCCATTGTGACCCACTCGAGAGAGACACCCAGACCCAGGGCTCGAACTCAGGGTCTCAGTGTCCTGACACGGCCTGAACCCACNGAGAGAGAGACACCCAGACCAGGCTCAAACCCAGGGTCTCTGTGTCCCGGCCTGGAGAGAGAGACATTCAGAGGCCCGGGCTCGAACCCAGGGTCTCTGTGTCCCGCCTGGAGAGAGAGACACCCAGACCCGGCTCAAACCCAGGGNCTGTGTCCGCCTGACCACAGAGAGANACTTCAGACCCGGGCTCNAACCAGGGTCNCTGGTCNCCGGCCTGGAGAGAGAGACACCCAGACCGGGCTCGAACTCAGGGTCTCAGTGTCCCGGCCTGGAGAGAGAGACACCCAGACCGGGCTGACCCAGGGTCTCTGTGTCCCGGCCTGNAGAGAGAGACCCCAGACCGGCTCCAACCCAGGGTCTCTGTCCCGGCCTGACCCACTGAGACCCCAGACCGGGCTCGAACCCAGGGTCTCAGTGTCCCTGACATGGCCTTGTGCCCAGACCCGGCTGAACCCAGGGTCTCAGTGTCCCTTGTGAACCCACTGAGAGAAGNCACCCAGACCCAGGCTCGAACCCAGAGTGTTGGTGGTGCTGGATGAGAGTATTGGCACGAGGAGATAAGACAGAGATAGATAAGAGAGACACGTGTTGTAGATAAAGCAGGGGGGGGGAGGGAGACAGAGAGAGGGGGGGGGAGACGACTCCGCTTTCTCTGGCGCAACATCAGAGTTCGTGCGGTGAGCCGAAACGTCGCGGTTCTAAAGCGATGGCATCTCCTGACGGATCGTTCGTGAGCGGGACGCTCGTTTTTCTCGGGGGCTACCTGTGCTTGTGTGCGTGAGGCTCCTGCTGCTATAAATATCTGTAACATGATAAGCCACTAGCCTCGTTGAACTGCCATTTGTTGCGGCCAGGTCACTTGTGAAACAAGCTGCATAGCTCAGAGGTTTCTATAGCTGGTACAAAAAAATGTTGTTCAGTTTAGTCAGTTTAACACGTGCGAGGCTTTAGCGACCAATATTATTCATAATCTTCAACGTTTTTTGGGTTTAGATCGCGTTATTTATAAATGTGTCGTAACCCTCCACCACCCGACACGGCCAATCAGCAAAAAGTGTCACGTTGATGACAAAAGACAAAATAGTTCACTGCTTTAGCCCACCGGTGTGTTGAAGCGTGAAACCACAACATTTACAATTTTAGTTGTACGACGTTTCGCTGGTAATTGCATCCAGCATCATCGGGCAATTCGCCAGATGCAATTACCAGTGAAACGTCGTACTGAAAAACTGTAAATGTTGTGGTTTCACGCTTCAACACACCGGTGGGCTAAAGCAGTGAACTATTTGTCTTTTGTCAACGTGACACTTTTTTAAATCCTTTATATTAAGTTCGCTTGCTTGCTTAGGACCGTGCAAATCTTTCGGTCGTTTTTTAACCCACTTCCCGTGATCCAATCGAGCTGACATTTTCCACACAGACTCGTTGTGCGTGACAATTTATTTTCGTGAAATTTTTTTTCCTAAATGTTACACTTTTTAGGACAAAAATATTATATTTAATTACCAATTGCTTAATGGTGCAATGCAATCATCTGACCCATAGGTGGCAGCCATCTCAAGCCAGAGGACGAGAGGACTCTAGCCGCCACGCATATAAAGGATTTATAGTGAAAAACTTTGTTTTTACGGGTTAATTTTTTACTGATTGGCCGTGTCGGGTGGTGGAGGGTTACGACACATTTATAAATAACGCGATCTAAACCCAAAAAACGTTGATTATGAATGAGTTTAAATTTTATTTCTTATTGATTTGTTTACCTTTCCTATACGATGTTTTTCTTGTTGTTGGTTGTTGGAACTTTCTGACCCGCCCCGACTGGACGACTGCGAAAAGAGCTTCATAGCTCATCGGATTTCTCTTCCAGGATCAACACAGATTCTGATTCTGTTCACACTTCGTCATCTCCCTGTGCGGTTGCGAGCCTCACCGTGTGCTACTGCTGCTGCTCCTGCTGCTGCTACTACTGCTGCTACTGCTGCTGCTACTACTGCTGCTGCTGACTGCTGCTGCGGCTGCTGCTGCTGCCGCTGCGTCTGCTACTACTGCTGCTACTGCTGCTGCTACTGCTGCTGCTACTGCTGCTGCTCCTGCTGCTGCTACTGCTGCTGCTGCTGCTGCTACTGCTGCTGTTGTTGTGTCTGCTGCTACTACTGCTGCTGCTGTGTCTGTGTCTGCTGCTGCGTCTACTGCTGCTGCTGCTACTGCTGCTGCTGCTACTACTGCTACTACTGCTCCTGCTACTACTGCTGCTACTGCTGCTGCTTACTGCTGCTGCTGACTGCTGCTGCGGCTGCTGTTGCTGCCGCTGCGTCTGCTACTACTGCTGCTACTGCTGCTGCGGCTGCTGCTGCTCCTGCTGCTGCTGCTGCTGCTACTGCTGCTGTTGTTGCTGTGTCTGCTGCTACTACTGCTGCTGCTGCTGCTACTACTGCTGCTGCTGCGTCTGCTGCTTGCTCTGTGCTCAGGCGATGGACCCCCGTTCCCTGCTGCACGGGGGGTACCACCACGCGGTGCTGCGGCGCTGGCAGGGGAACGGCGCCGCCTTCAGCGCCGACAACCTGGTCTACCCACTCTTCGTCACGTGAGACGCACAGACAAAGGTCCCCCGGGCAGCCTCTGGACGGGCTGCAGGGGTTGGCAAGTGCCGTTGGCGAAGGGCAGCAGCAGCAGCAGCGCCCTATGAAGGCCCAGAGATACACAGATACTCGCAGATATTCACAGATACTCGCAGATACACACAGAGACTCGCAGAGACTCACAGATACTCAGAGACTCAGAGACCCGCAGAGACCCGCAGATACTCACAGAGACTCACAGAGACCCACAGAGACCCACAGAGACCCACAGAGACTCGTAGAGACTCACAGATACTCACAGATACTCACAGATACTCGTAGAGACTCACAGATACTCACAAATATTCACAGATACTCGCAGATACACACAGAGACTCGCAGAGACTCACAGATACTCAGAGACTCAGAGACCCGCAGAGACCCGCAGAGACCCACAGAGACCCACAGAGACCCACAGAGACCCACAGAGACGCACAGAGACCCACAGAGACTCAGAGAGACGCACAGAGACCCACAGAGACTCAGAGACCCACAGAGACCCACAGAGACACAGAGACGCACAGAGACCCACAGAGACCCACAGAGACGCACAGAGACGCACAGAGACTCACAGAGACCCACAGAGACTCACAGAGATACAGAGACTCACAGAGCCTCATAGGAGACTCACAGAAACTCAGAGATCCAGAGCCTCATAGGAGACTCGCAGATACTCACAGATACTCACAGAGACTCACAGAGACCCACAGAGACCCACAGAGACTCACAGAGACTCACAGAGACCCACAGAGACCCACAGAGACACACTCACAGAGACCCAGAGACCCACAGAGACCCACAGAGACCCACAGAGACTCACAGAGATACACAGAGACTCACAGAGCCTCATAGGAGACTCAGAGATACAGAGCCTCATAGGAGACTCACGTAGACTCACAGAGATTTCGAGCCTCAAAGAGAACTGGCTGAGAGAGACGCCCAGACCCAGGGCTCGAACCCAGGTGGTCACCTTGGGGCAGCACCACGCCCGGCCGCCTTTGTCTCCCCCCAGTGACGATGTTTTACTACACACCGTACCAGGTACTCCTCATTTGAGGCCGAGTTGACCTAGGGGAAGCCCAGGACCGGTTCAGATAATCATCACCGGTGTTGGCTGTGAGCGGGAATCGAACTCGGGTCGTAGCCGGGCTCGTAGCGTAGCGCGCTAACCGCTACACCACCGCTCCCCCTACACAAAGGTCCCCCGTGTAGCCTTCACGGGCTGTAGGGGCAAGTGCTGTTAGCGAGCGGCGCCTACGAGGGCTGTGAGGGGTGGGTGGCTACCAGCACCACGCCCGACGCCACCTTCAAGTCTCCCTTGCTGAAGTGTCCACATCACACACGGTGCGCACTTAGGGCTGAGTCGACCTAGGTGATGCCCAGGACCAGCTCTGATATCACTCAACAGCAGCGAGTCACACACACACATCTCGTGGTGCAGCGTTGATGTTGGCCGCTGATGTTGGCCACGAGTAGGAATCGAACTCGGGTTGTGATGTTTCTCTCTCCCGCAGGGATGATGCTGATGGGCTTGAGCCCATTGCAAGTTTACCTGGGCTGGCCAGGTCAGTGGAACACCTGTGTGTGTGTGTGTTAGCGAGTGTGTGTGTCTGTGTGTGGCTGTGTGTGTGTGTGTGAGTGTGTNTGTTCTTGTGGGAGCGATAGTGTAGCGGTTAGCGCGCTGCGCTATGAACCCGGCGACCTGAGTTCGATTCCCGCTCACGGCCAACACCAGTGGCGATTATCTGAACCGGTCCTGGGCCTCCTCTAGGTCGACTCAGCCTCAAATGAGTACTTGGTGCGGTGTGTAAACATCGCCACTAGGGAGACAAAAGCGGTCGGGCGTGGTGCTGGCCACCCACCCCTCGTGTGCCGTTGCGGCCTTCATAGGTGCTCGCTAACAGCACTTGCCCCTTCAGTCTGTTAAGGCTATAGGGGGATCTTTGTCTTTGTTGTTAGTGTGTGTGTATGTTGGTGTGTGTGTGTGTTAGTGTGTGTGTGTTAGTGTGTGTGTGTTAGTGAGGGTCTGTGTGTGTGTTATTGAGTGTCTGTGTGTGTTATTGAGTGTGTGTTAGTGAGTGTGTGTTAGTGAGAGTGTGTGTGTGTCTGTATGTGTGTTAGTGTCTGTATGTGTGTTAGTGAGTGTGTCTGTGTGTGTTAGTGAGTGTGTCTCTGTGTGTGTGTCTGTGATATGTAGTAGCTACAAATGTAGCTACGGGCCCCGCACTTTCAAGGCCCCCGCGCTAAACGCTATCAAGCTATCAATTCCGGTTCAGTGATTCTGCACTTGCTCTATTACTCTAGTACTATACCGCCTTCGACTTTTACGAACGACCGGTGTTTAAACTTAGCGATTTGTCGTACTATCTGGCTGTATAGCAAATGAAAAAAAACACAATTACTTTACTGTGCAAGTAAAACATTTGTGTGTTTTAATATTTGAGTTTTTTTTTAATTGAGGGCCCCTTTATAGCAACAAGCTACAGGCCCCGCACTTAGCTTCATCCGGCACTGGTCAGAATGTCCATGCCCCGTAGACACTGGGTTCAAGTCCCCTGCAGCTGTGTGTGTGTCTGTGTGTGTGTGNGTGTGTCTGTGTGTGTGTGTCTGTGTGTGTCTATCTGTGTGTGTGTCTGTGTGTGTGTGTCTGTGTGTGTCTCTGTGTGTGTGTGGTTATCTGTGTGTCTGTGTGTGTGTCTGTGTGTCTGTGTGTGTGTCTGTGTGTGTGTGTGACTGTGTGTGTGTCTCTGTCTGTGACGATAATCCAACCCAGGCCATGCACCTCGTCTAGCTCGACTCAGCCTCAAACTGAGTGTCCCGGTGTCGGTGCGTCTGTGAAACACCGGGACGCCCACCCACCATCCACGCACCACCCACCACCATCCACCCACCCACCATCCACCCACCCCCCACCCACCCACCCACCCACTCACCAACCCATCCACCACCCACCCACCCACCACCCACCCACACATCCACCCACCCACCACCCACCACGCACCACCCACCATCCACCCACCCACACACCCACACACCCACCCACACACACACCCACCACCACCCACCCACCCACCACCCACCCACACATCCACCCACCCACCACCCACCCACCGCACCACCCACCATCCACCCACCCACACACCCACACACCCACCCACACACACACACCACCACCCACCCACCCCACCACCGCCACCCACTCACCACCATCCACCCACCACCCACCCACCATCCACCATCCACCACCCACCCACCCACCACCCACCAACCCACCCACCATCCACCCACCACCCACACACCCACCCACCACCCACCCACCACCCACCCACCATCCACCCACCACGCACCCACCACCACCCACCCCACCCACCCACCCACCACCACCAACCCACCCACCATCCACCCACCACCCACACACCACCCACCACCACCACCACCCACCCACCATCCACCCACCACGCACCCACCCACCACCCACCCCCACCCACCCACCACCCACCCACCAACCCACCACCAACCATCCACACACCCACCCACCAACCCACCCACGCCACGTGCCGCCCCCGTGGGTTCTGCTCGCAAGCGTCTGAGCCGGCTGTGCGGGGTGGTGGGGGTCTTTGTCGTCGTCAGGTATGGAGTGAACAGGCTGGGGCCTGTGCTGGAACCCCTCATCAAGAACGGCCTCAAGGCCGTGCTCATATTCGGGGTCCCTGCCAAGCTCCCCAAGGTGACCGCCTGGGTTCGAGGCCTGGGTCTGGGTGTCTGTCTCTCTCAGTGGGTTCACAATGGCCGTGTCAGAGATACTGAGACCCTGGGTTCGAGCCCTGGGTCTGGGTGTCTCTCTCTCAGTGGGTTCTCTGTGAGTCTCTGTGAGTCTCTGTGTGTCTCTGTGAGTCTCTGTGTATCTCAGTGGGTTCTCTGTGTATCTCTGTGACTCTCTGTGTATCACTGTGAGTCTGTGAGTCTCTGTGTATCTCAGTGGGTTCTCTGTGTATCTCTGTGACTCTCTGTGTATCGATGTAAGTGTCTGTGAGTCTCTGTGAGTCTCCTACGAGACTCTGCATATCACTGTGAATATCTGTGTATCACTGTGAGTCTCTGAGTCTCTGTGAGTCTCTGTGATTCTCTGTGAGTCTCTGTGTATCTCTGTGTATCTCTGTGTGTCTTTGTGAGTCTCTGTGTGTCTCTGTGTGTCTCTGTGAGTCTCTGTGAGTCTCCTCTGAGACTGTGTATCTCTGAGTCTCTGTGTATCTCTATGTGTCTCTGTGTATCGCTGTGAGCCTCTGTGAGCCTCTGTGAGCCTCTGTGAGTCTCTGTGAGTCTCCTCTGAGACTCTGTGTATGTGCCCCGCCTGTGTCTGTGTGTGTGAAGGATGTGGGGAGCGGTGGTGCAGCGGTTAGCGCTATGCTGCGCTACGAACCCAACATCCCGAGTTCAATTCCCGCTCACGGCCAACACCGGTGACGATTTATCTGAACCGGTACTGGGCCTCTCCTAGGTCGACTCGGCCTCAAACGAGTACCTGGGTGTGACGCGTAAAAACATCGCCACTGGGGGAGACAAGGCGGCCGGGCGTGGTGCCGACCACCCACCCCCTCGTGCGCCACGGCGCCGGCAGCCTTCGTAGATGTTGCTACTCGCTAACAGCACTTGCCCCGACAGTCTGTCACAGGCTGCGCCTTTGTCTTTGTCTCGTGAAGGACGCGAGAGGCTCCAGCGCCGACTGCCCGGCCTGCCCGGCCATCCTCGCCGCCCGTGCGCTCCGCGACCTCTTCCCGGGCCTGCTGGTGGCGTGCGACGTCTGCCTGTGCCCCTACACCAGCCACGGGCACTGCGGTAACGACGGGTTCCACGCCGCGCACGGAGTCGGCGGCGAACGCCATCGCTCTCCGTACACGCAGACGCAGCGGCGACGGCCGCCGCCATTAAGTGGCGGTGGCGTCACCGCGGCGACTGTGCCAGGCTAGGTGCACTTGGAGGTCGCGATGTGGAGTGTGTGGAAGGCTCGCTGCGGGCAGGAGGACACGGGACAGATCCGTGTGGTGCCGTGCGTCGACTGACTGAGATGGCCGATGTAATGCACCACCCGTGCCTCACACTGTGGCAACTCGCTGTGCTTTAGCCGCCCGGCGCTCCGCTCGTTGTTGTGAGCGTCGCTCCTCCGCCCCTCCGCTGTTGCCGGAGGGCGACTGCCTCCAACCGCCCGGTAGCCTCGGAGTGCACCTAGCCTGGCACTGCCCGGTAGCGTCCTTCACGAGCCTCCTCCTCATCCACAGAGGCCTCTGTGGATGCCGCTGGTACCTCTCTCACGCTGCTCCTCATGCTCCGTGCCGTGTGTGTGCCGTGTGTGTGCCGTGTGTGTGCCGTGTGTGGCGTGTGTGTGCCGTGTGTGTGCCGTGTGTGTGCCGTGTGTGGCGTGTGTGTGCCGTGTGTGTGTCGTGTGTGTGTCGTGTGTGTGCCGTGTGTGTGGCGTGTGTGTGGCGTGTGTGTGGCGTGTGTGTGCCGTGTGTGTGCCGTGTGTGTGCCGTGTGTGTGCCGTGTGTGTGCCGTGTGTGTGTCGTGTGTGTGCCGTGTGTGTGCCGTGTGTGTGGCGTGTGTGTGGCGTGTGTGTGCCGTGTGTGTGTCGTGTGTGTGCCGTGTGTGTGCCGTGTGTGTGCCGTGTGTGTGCCGTGTGTGTGGCGTGTGTGTGCCGTGTGTGTGCCGTGTGTGTGTCGTGTGTGTGCCGTGTGTGTGGCGTGTGTGCCGTGTGTGTGGCGTGTGTGTGCCGTGTGTGTGCCGTGTGTGTGCCGTGTGTGTGCCGTGTGTGCCGTGTGTGTGTCGTGTGTGTGCCGTGTGTGTGTCGTGTGTGCCGTGTGTGTGCCGTGTGTGTGCCGTGTGTGTGGCGTGTGTGTGCCGTGTGTGTGCCGTGTGTGTGCCGTGTGTGCCGTGTGTGTGCCGTGTGTGCCGTGTGTGTGTCGTGTGTGTGCCGTGTGTGCCGTGTGTGTGCCGTGTGTGTGCCGTGTGTGTGCCGTGTGTGTGGCGTGTGTGTGCCGTGTGTGTGCCGTGTGTGTGCCGTGTGTGCCGTGTGTGTGCCGTGTGTGCCGTGTGTGTGCCGTGTGTGTGCCGTGTGTGTGCCGTGTGTGTGCCGTGTGTGCGGCGTGTGTGTGGCGTGTGTGTGCCGTGTGTGTGGCGTGTGTGTGCCGTGTGTGTGTCGTGTGTGGCGTGTGTGTGGCGTGTGTGTGCCGTGTGTGTGCCGTGTGTGTGCCGTGTGTGTGCCGTGTGTGTGGCGTGTGTGTGCCGTGTGTGTGCCGTGTGTGTGCCGTGTGTGCCGTGTGTGTGTCGTGTGTGCCGTGTGTGTGCCGTGTGTGTGCCGTGTGTGTGCCGTGTGTGTGGCGTGTGTGTGGCGTGTGTGTGCCGTGTGCGTGGCGTGTGCGTGCCGTGTGCGTGCCGTGTGCGTGGCGTGTGTGTGCCGTGTGTGTGGCGTGTGTGTGCCGTGTGTGTGGCGTGTGTGTGCCGTGTGTGGCGTGTGTGTGCCGTGTGTGTGCCGTGTGTGTGCCGTGTGTGTGCCGTGTGTGGCGTGTGTGTGCCGTGTGTGTGTCGTGTGTGTGTCGTGTGTGTGCCGTGTGTGTGGCGTGTGTGTGGCGTGTGTGTGGCGTGTGTGTGCCGTGTGTGTGCCGTGTGTGTGCCGTGTGTGTGCCGTGTGTGTGGCGTGTGTGTGCCGTGTGTGTGCCGTGTGTGTGCCGTGTGTGTGCCGTGTGTGCCGTGTGTGTGTCGTGTGTGTGCCGTGTGTGTGTCGTGTGTGCCGTGTGTGTGCCGTGTGTGTGCCGTGTGTGTGGCGTGTGTGTGCCGTGTGTGTGCCGTGTGTGTGCCGTGTGTGCCGTGTGTGTGCCGTGTGTGCCGTGTGTGTGTCGTGTGTGTGCCGTGTGTGCCGTGTGTGTGCCGTGTGTGTGCCGTGTGTGTGCCGTGTGTGTGCCGTGTGTGTGGCGTGTGTGTGCCGTGTGTGTGCCGTGTGTGTGCCGTGTGTGCCGTGTGTGTGCCGTGTGTGCCGTGTGTGTGCCGTGTGTGTGCCGTGTGTGTGCCGTGTGTGTGCCGTGTGTGCGGCGTGTGTGTGGCGTGTGTGTGCCGTGTGTGTGGCGTGTGTGTGCCGTGTGTGTGTCGTGTGTGTGGCGTGTGTGTGGCGTGTGTGTGCCGTGTGTGTGCCGTGTGTGTGCCGTGTGTGTGCCGTGTGTGTGGCGTGTGTGTGCCGTGTGTGTGCCGTGTGTGTGCCGTGTGTGCCGTGTGTGTGTCGTGTGTGCCGTGTGTGTGCCGTGTGTGTGCCGTGTGTGTGCCGTGTGTGTGGCGTGTGTGTGGCGTGTGTGTGCCGTGTGTGTGGCGTGTGTGTGCCGTGTGCGTGCCGTGTGCGTGGCGTGTGTGTGCCGTGTGTGTGGCGTGTGTGTGCCGTGTGTGTGGCGTGTGTGTGCCGTGTGTGGCGTGTGTGTGCCGTGTGTGTGCCGTGTGTGTGCCGTGTGTGTGCCGTGTGGGCGTGTGTGTGCCGTGTGTGTGTCGTGTGTGTGTCGTGTGTGTGCCGTGTGTGTGGCGTGTGTGTGGCGTGTGTGTGGCGTGTGTGTGCCGTGTGTGTGCCGTGTGTGTGCCGTGTGTGTGCCGTGTGTGTGCCGTGTGTGTGTCGTGTGTGTGCCGTGTGTGTGGCGTGTGTGTGGCGTGTGTGTGCCGTGTGTGTGTCGTGTGTGTGCCGTGTGTGTGCCGTGTGTGTGCCGTGTGTGTGCCGTGTGTGTGGCGTGTGTGTGCCGTGTGTGTGCCGTGTGTGTGTCGTGTGTGTGCCGTGTGTGTGGCGTGTGTGCCGTGTGTGTGGCGTGTGTGTGCCGTGTGTGTGCCGTGTGTGTGCCGTGTGTGTGCCGTGTGTGCCGTGTGTGTGTCGTGTGTGTGCCGTGTGTGTGTCGTGTGTGCCGTGTGTGTGCCGTGTGTGTGCCGTGTGTGTGGCGTGTGTGTGCCGTGTGTGTGCCGTGTGTGTGCCGTGTGTGCCGTGTGTGTGCCGTGTGTGCCGTGTGTGTGTCGTGTGTGTGCCGTGTGTGCCGTGTGTGTGCCGTGTGTGTGCCGTGTGTGTGCCGTGTGTGTGCCGTGTGTGTGGCGTGTGTGTGCCGTGTGTGTGCCGTGTGTGTGCCGTGTGTGCCGTGTGTGTGCCGTGTGTGCGTGTGTGCCGTGTGTGTGCCGTGTGTGTGCCGTGTGTGTGCCGTGTGTGCGGCGTGTGTGTGGCGTGTGTGTGCCGTGTGTGTGGCGTGTGTGTGCCGTGTGTGTGTCGTGTGTGTGGCGTGTGTGTGGCGTGTGTGTGCCGTGTGTGTGCCGTGTGTGTGCCGTGTGTGTGCCGTGTGTGTGGCGTGTGTGTGCCGTGTGTGTGCCGTGTGTGTGCCGTGTGTGCCGTGTGTGTGTCGTGTGTGCCGTGTGTGTGCCGTGTGTGTGCCGTGTGTGTGCCGTGTGTGTGGCGTGTGTGTGGCGTGTGTGTGCCGTGTGTGTGGCGTGTGTGTGCCGTGTGCGTGCCGTGTGCGTGGCGTGTGTGTGCCGTGTGTGTGGCGTGTGTGTGCCGTGTGTGTGCCGTGTGTGTGCCGTGTGTGTGCCGTGTGTGTGGCGTGTGTGTGCCGTGTGTGTGCCGTGTGTGTGCCGTGTGTGCCGTGTGTGTGTCGTGTGTGCCGTGTGTGTGCCGTGTGTGTGCCGTGTGTGTGCCGTGTGTGTGCGTGTGTGTGGCGTGTGTGTGCCGTGTGTGTGGCGTGTGTGTGCCGTGTGCGTGCCGTGTGCGTGGCGTGTGTGTGCCGTGTGTGTGGCGTGTGTGTGGCGTGTGTGTGCCGTGTGTGTGCCGTGTGCGTGTCGTGTGTGCCGTGTGTGTGCCGTGTGTGTGCCGTGTGTGTGCCGTGTGTGTGGCGTGTGTGTGCCGTGTGTGTGCCGTGTGTGTGCCGTGTGTGTGCCGTGTGCGTGTCGTGTGTGCCGTGTGTGTGCCGTGTGTGTGCCGTGTGTGTGCCGCGTGCTGTGTGTGTGCCGCGTGCTGTGTGTGTGCCGTGTGCGTGCCGTGTGCCGTGCGCGTGTCGTGTGCCGTGTGCGTGCCGCGTGCCGTGTGCGTGCCGTGTGCGTGCCGTGCTCGTGCCGTGTGCGTGCCGTGTGCGTGCCGTGTGCGTGCCGTGTGCGTGCCGTGTGCGTGCCGTGCTCGTGCCGTGTGCGTGTGTGCGTGCCGTGTGCGTGCCGTGTGCGTGCCGTGCGCGTGCCGTGTGCGTGCCGTGTGCGTGCCGTGTGCGTGCCGTGTGCGTGCCGTGCTCGTGCCGTGTGCGTGTGTCATGTGCCGTGTGCGTGCCGTGTGCGTGCCGTGTGCGTGCCGTGCTCGTGCCGTGTGCGTGTGTCATGTGCCGTGTGCGTGCCGTGTGCGTGCCGTGTGCGTGCCGTGCTCGTGCCGTGTGCGTGTGTCATGTGCCGTGTGCGTGCCGTGTGCGTGCCGTGTGCGTGCCGTGCGCGTGCCGTGTGCGTGTGTCATGTGCCGTGTGCGTGCCGTGTGCGTGCCGTGTGCGTGCCGTGCTCGTGCCGTGTGCGTGTGTCATGTGCCGTGTGCGTGCCGTGTGCGTGCCGTGTGCGTGCCGTGCTCGTGCCGTGTGCGTGTGTCATGTGCCGTGTGCGTGCCGTGTGCGTGCCGTGTGCGTGCCGTGCTCGTGCCGTGTGCGTGTGTCATGTGCCGTGTGCGTGCCGTGTGCGTGCCGTGTGCGTGCCGTGCTCGTGCCGTGTGCGTGTGTCATGTGCCGTGTGCGTGCCGTGTGCGTGCCGTGTGCGTGCCGTGCTCGTGCCGTGTGCGTGTGTCATGTGCCGTGTGCGTGCCGTGTGCGTGCCGTGTGCGTGCCGTGCTCGTGCCGTGTGCGTGTGTCATGTGCCGTGTGCGTGTCGTGTGCCGCGTGCGGTGCGTGACCTAGGCATCCTACGAGCGGACGGGACTCTGGACAACGAAGCTTCGTGCCAGCGTCTGGCCGAGGTGGCGCTGGCTTACGCCAAAGCCGGTGAGTGTGGAGCCTCCGGCCCGCAGCGGCGCCTCCTTCACACGGGAGGCTCCTGACAAACGCGCACTCGCACGCTCTCACATGCTCACATGCTCACACGCACGCTTGCTCACACGCACGCATGCACGCAGCCCACACGCACGCATGCTCACACGCACGCTCGTTCACTCGCTCGCTCACACGCTCGCACGCTCACACACACGCACGCACAGACACACACGCACAGACACACACGCACAGACACACACGCACAGACACACACAGACACACACGCACACAGACACACACACAGACACACACACAGACACACACAGACACACACACAGACACACACACAGACACACACACAGACACACACACACAGACACACACACACAGACACACACGCACAGACACACACACACACAGACACACACACGTGCTCACACATCGGCTCGACAAGCCGAGGCACGAGAGGAGGAGGAGGAAGTCGACGTGGTTGACGCCGTGCCGTGCCGTGCCGTGCCGCTGCTGGATGTTGTGAGCCAGGCTGCCAGGTGATCGCGCCGAGCGACATGATGGACGGCAGGATCGGAGCCATCAAGCGCATCCTCATCGACAACGGCTTGGCCAATCAGGTGCCGGAGCTCCGTCTAGCCCCACCCCTCACGCTGACACTCGGCACCACTCGAGCACTGGACCACAGCGCTTTGCACGAACACCGATGTTGGCACTCACTCATTCACTCATTTATTCACTCACCAACCAACCCACTCAATCACCCACCCACCCACTCACTCTCACCCACCCACTAATTGACTCACTCACTCATCCACTCATTCATTCACTCACCAACCCACTCACTCATTCACTCACTCATTCACTCACTTACTCATCCACTCATTCATTCACTCACCAACCCACTCATTCACTCACTCACCAACCCACTCACTCAATCACCCACCCAGTAATTGACTCACTCACTCATCCACTCATTCATTCACTCACCAACCCACTCACTCAATCACCCACCCAGTAATTGACTCACTCACTCATCCACTCATTCATTCACTCACCAACCCACTCATTCACTCACTCACCAACCCACTCACTCAATCACCCACCCAGTAATTGACTCACTCACTCATCCACTCATTCACTCACTCATTCACTCACTTACTCATCCACTCATTCATTCACTCACCAACCCACTCATTCACTCACTCACCAACCCACTCACTCAATCACCCACCCAGTAATTGACTCACTCACTCATCCACTCATTCATTCACTCACCCACTCACTCATTCACTCACTCATTCACTCACTCATCCACTCATTCATTCACTCACCAACCCACTCATTCACTCACTCACCAACCCACTCACTCAATCACCCACCCAGTAATTGACTCACTCACTCATCCACTCATTCATTCACTCACCAACCCACTCACTCAATCACCCACCCAGTAATTGACTCACTCACTCATCCACTCATTCATTCACTCACCAACCCACTCATTCACTCACCAACCCACTCACTCATTCACTCACTCACCAACCCACTCACTCAATCACGCACCCAGTAATTGACTCACTCATCCACTCACTCACCAACCCACTCATTCATTCACTCACCCACTCATTCACTCACTCACTAACCCACTCACTCATTCACCCACCCACTCACTCAATCACTCAATCACCCACCCACTAACTGACTCACTTATCCACTCATTCATTCACTCACCAACCCACTCATTCACTCACTCACCAACCCACTCACTCAATCACCCACCCAGTAATTGACTCACTCACTCATCCACTCATTCATTCACTCACCCACTCACTCATTCACTCACTCATTCACTCACTCATCTACTCATTCATTCACTCACCAACCCACTCATTCTCTCACTTACCAACCCACTCACTCAATCACGCAGCCACTAATTGACTCACTCACTCATCCACTCATTCATTCACTCACCAAACCACTCACTCATTCACCCACCACTCACTCAATCACTCAATCACCCACCCACTAACTGACTCACTTATCCACTCATTCATTCACTCACCAACCCACTCATTCACTCACTCACCAACCCACTCACTCAATCACCCACCCAGTAATTGACTCACTCACTCATCCACTCATTCATTCACTCACCCACTCACTCATTCACTCACTCATTCACTCACTCATCTACTCATTCATTCACTCACCAACCCACTCATTCTCTCACTTACCAACCCACTCACTCAATCACGCAGCCACTAATTGACTCGCTCACTCATCCACTCATTCATTCACTCACCAACCCACTCACTCATTCACTCACTCATTCACTCACTCATTCACTCATTCATTCACTCACCAACCCACTCATTCTCTCACTCACCAACCCACTCACTCAATTACGCACCCACTAATTGACTCACTCATCCACTCACTCATTCACTCACCCACTCATTCACTCACTCACCCACCCACTCATTCACTCATTCACTCATCCACTCATTCATTCACTCACCAACCCACTCATTCACTCACTCACCCACCCACTCATTCATTCACTCACCAACCCACTCACTCGCCCACCCACTAATTGACTCACTCACTCATCCACTCATTCATTCACTCACCAACCCACTCACTCGCCCGCCCACCAATTAACTCGCTCGCTCACCCTCTCAACTCACCCACTCAACTCACCCTTGCAAATGAGACTCATCCACGCTGACCTCCCAAGTGCTCACCCGGTGAGCGCCAAGTCCAGCTGCCTGGCCTCGGCGTTCAGCTCGTTTGCCGATTCAGGTCGCCGCAGTAACCTCTACGCAGCCAACTCACGGTAGCCATGGGAACTCCATCTGCGCAACCAACTCGCGGTTGCCATGGGAACTCCATCTGCGCGGCGCGGTACCCTGATCCCCCTCCCCCCGATTCCTGTCCCTGTCCATCCGACCGCAGGTCTCCATCATGAGCTACAGCGCAAAGTTCGCTTCCTGTTTCTACGGCCCGTTCCGGTGAGTGGTGCATTGTGGGTAGATTGCAGCAGGGCCAGTTTACCCACTCGCCCGCTCGCTCATTCGCCCACTCACCCACTCACTCACTCACCCACTCACCCACTCAGTCACCTACTCACTCATCCACTCACTCACCCACACACTCACTCACCCACTCACTCGCGCACTCAGTCACTAACCCACTCACTCACTCATCCACCCACTCATCCACCCACTCACCCACCCACTTACACCCACAAGACAGACATAATTGGCAGCAGCAGGATCTTCGTGTCCACCCGACACTTTGCCGGTGGGCATTGCACAGACGAGAGGCCGGTGTGTGTGTGTGTGTGAGAGAGACAATGACGATGGTGGTGGTGGTGGTGATGATGACGGTGAGTGCGCGTGCGCCCGTGCGCGTCAGGGCCTCGATCAGCCGCATTCTGAACGAGCATTCTGAACGATCCCCGTCCGCTCAGAGTGGACGCTAACGATCTGTGGTGGTCTCCGGCCACTCAGAGTGGACGCTAACGATCTGTGGTGGTCTCCGGCCACTCAGAGTGGACGCTAACGATCTGTGGTGGTCTCCGGCCACTCAGAGTGGACGCTAACGATCTGTGGTGGTCTCTGGCCACTCAGAGTGGACGCTAACCTTGAACTGTTAGTTTACTATGCCAGATTAAGGGTCCACTGAGCTGAGTAGCTCTTTTTCAGTAGCGACCTGCCCATCACAAATGACAGCTCAACGAAAGTGGATTATCATCATCATCATCACCATCGCGTGGAAATCTATAGCAGAAGCCGCCAAACACTCTGAAACGCGTGGCGTCGATTCTAAACGTGGAGGGAAAAAACGGAGGACCTGGAGAAAAATCCACGCCGCCACGGGGAGAGAGACACGCAAACTCCAAATCTACAGCAGCAGCAGGCATCGTCAGGGTTGGGATCGAACCCACGCCCTCATGCGTACCAGGCGAGGTAGTTAACATCTCCTAGCCATCGTGATGATGATGAGAGAGAGACGCAAACTCCAAATAGACAGCAGCAGGCATCGTCAGGGTCGGGATCGAACCCACGCCCTCCTGCGTACCAAGCGAGGTAGTCAACATCTCTTAGCCACCGTGATGATGATAGAGACACACAAACTCCAAATATGCAGCAGGCGTCGTCAGATCGAACCCACGACCTCCTGTAGACCAGGCGAGGTAGTCAACATCTCCTAGCCACCGTGATGATGAGAGAGAGAGACACGCAAACTCCAAATAGACAGCAGCAGGCGTCGTCAGGGTCGGGATCGAACCCACGCCCTCCTGCACACCAGGCGAGGTAGTCAACATCCCCTGGCCACCGTTGACGCTAACGATCCCTCGTGGTCTTCCAGGGACGCTGCGAAGTCGGCGCCGGCGTTTGGAGACCGCAAGTGCTACCAGCTTCCTCCCGGGGCCAGGGGCCTCGCCCTGCGGGCCGTGGTGAGACACAAAGACAAAGGCTCCCCCCCCCCCCACACGGCGTAGCCTCTAGCACGCCGTCGGGGCAAGTGCTGTTAGCGAGCAGCAGCAGCGGTGCCGGTGAGGGCCGGCACGGCGCTCGACGAGTTGGTGGGCGGCCAGCGCCGCGCCGACCGCCCGCCCGACCGCCTTTGTCTCCCCGGCGGCGATGCTTCCTACGCGTGCACCGCGCCGGGTACCCTCGGTCGAGGCCGAGTCGAACCCGGGGCAGCGGTCGGCAAAGCGAAAATAACGAGAAGAGAATTTATATAATCCGGCAGTGGGACAGCTGGGACAGCTGGATTATGTTTTTTTCCGCCTGAGGACGACCGCTTGTGTTGCGATCGAAACGTCGTGGATTTAATTTAATTTAAAACCCACGTGACTTCACCGAAAAAAAAACTAAGAGTAAGAGAATTAACGTTTTCGAATTTGGCGAAGCGGCGAGTGAGAAACAGAAAAGCCAACCTCTCACAATGAGCCGCAACGCGATGTGAATACGGAAGACGGACGGGCCGGCGGTGGTGATGGCGGTGGCGGTGGTGGTGGTAGTAGTAGTGGTGGTGGCGGTGGCGGTGGTGGTGGTAGTAGTAGTGGTGGTGGCGGTGGCGGTGGTGGTGGTAGTAGTAGTGGTGGTGGCGGTGGCGGTGGTGGTGGTAGTAGTAGTGGTGGTGGCGTGGCGGTGGTGGTGGTAGTAGTAGTGGTGGTGGCGGTGGCGGTGGTGGTGGTAGTAGTAGTGGTGGTGGCGGTGGGGTGGTGGTGGTAGTAGTGGTGGTGGCGGTGGTGGCGGTGGTAGTAGTAGTGGTGGTGGCGGTGGTGGCGGTGGTGGTAGTAGTAGTGGTGGTGGCGGTGGTAGTAGTAGTGGTGGTGGCGGTGGTGGCGGTGGTGGTAGTAGTAGTGGTGGTGGCGGTGGTAGTAGTAGTGGTGATGGCGGTGGCGGTGGTGGTGGTAGTAGTAGTGGTGGTGGCGGTGGTGGTGGTGGTAGTAGTAGTGGTGGTGGCGGTGGTGGTGGTGGTAGTAGTAGTGGTGGTGGCGGTGGTGGCGGTGTGGTAGTAGTAGTGGTGGTGGCGGTGGTAGTAGTAGTGGTGATGGCGTGGCGGTGGTGGTGGTAGTAGTAGTGGCGGTGGCGGTGGTGGTGGTGGTAGTAGTAGTGGTGGTGGCGGTGGTGGCGGTGGTGGTAGTAGTAGTGGTGGTGGCGGTGGTAGTAGTAGTGGTGATGGCGGTGGCGGTGGTGGTGGTAGTAGTAGTGGTGGTGGCGGTGGTGGTGGTGGTAGTAGTAGTGGTGGTGGCGGTGGTGGCGGTGGTGGTAGTAGTAGTGGTGGTGGTGGTGATGGCGGTGGTGGTGGTAGTAGTAGTGGTGGTAGCGGTGGTGGCGGTGGCGGTGGTGGTGGTAGTAGTAGTGGTGGTGGCGGTGGTGGCGGTGGCGGTGGTGGTGGTAGTAGTAGTGGTGGTGGCGGTGGTGGCGGTGGTGGTGGTAGTAGTAGTGGTGGTGGTGGTGAGTGGCGGTGGTGGTGGTAGTAGTAGTGGTGGTGGTGGTGGTGGCGGTGGCGGTGGTAGTAGTGGTGGTGGTGGTGGTGGTGGCGGTGGCAGTAGTAGTGGTGGTGGCGGTGGCGGTGGTGGTGGTAGTGGTGGTGGTGGCGGTGGCGGTGGTGGTGGTAGTAGTAGTGGTGGTGGTGGTGATGGCGGTGGCGGTGGTGGTGGTAGTAGTAGTGGTGGTGGCGGTGGTGGCGGTGGCGGTGGTGGTGGTAGTAGTAGTGGTGGTGGTGGTGGCGGCGGTGGTGGCGGTGGCGGCGGTGGTGGTAGTAGTAGTGGTGGTGGTGGTGGCGGCGGTGGTGGCGGTGGTGGTGGTAGTAGTAGTGGTGGTGGTGGTGGCGGCGGTGGTGGCGGTGGCGGCGGTGGCGGCGGCGGTGGTGGCGGTGGTAGCGGTGGTGGTGGTAGCGGCGGTGGTGGCGGTGGTGGTGGTGGAGGTGGTGGTGGTAGCGGTGGCGGTGGTGGTGGCGGCGGTGGTGGCAGTGGTGGTGGTGGCGGCGGTGGTGGCGGTGGCGGCCGTGGGCGGGAATTGAACTTGGGCCATGGCTGGGTTCGTAGCGCAGCGCGCTATCCACTGCGCCACCGTTCCCCGTAGCGGCGCGTGGTCTGGCAAGAGGCACCATGCCCGGCCACCTTGTCTCCCCCGTGAATTCCGGCGACCAGAGTTCCATTCCCGCTCACAGTGGCGACGGTTGGAACCGGTGCCAGGGCAACGGCTAAGTCGACTCAGCCTCAAATGAGTACCCGGTGCGGTGTGTAGTAAACATCGCCGCTGGGGAGACAAAGGCGGCCGGGCGTGGTGTGGCCACCCACCCCTCGTGTGCCGTGCCGGCCTTCATAGGTGCTACTCGCTAACAGCACTTGCCCCTACAGTGTGTGCGTGTGTACGTGACGTGCGTGACGTGTGTGCGTGACGTGTGTGCGTGTGTGTGTGTACGCGACGTGTGTGTGTACGTGACGTGTGTGTGTGTACGTGACGTGTGTGTGTGTTCGTGACGTGTGTGTGTGTTCGTGACGTGTGTGTGTGTACGTGACGTGTGTGTGTGTGTTCGTGACGTGTGCGTGTGTGTACGTGACGTGTGTGTGTGTACGTGTGTGTGTGTACGTGACGTGTGTGTGTGTACGTGACGTGTGTGTGTGTACGTGTGTACGCATCGTGTGTGTGTGTACACGTGACGTGTGTGTCCGTGTCGTGCCGCCATGTGACAGGAGCGTGACNTGTGTGTGTGTGTACGTGACGTGTGTGTACGTGCCGCCGTGTGGCAGAAGCGTGACGTGTGTGTACGTGACGTGTGTACGTGTGTACGTGTGTGTGTGTACACGTGACGTGTGTGGCAGGAGCGTGACGTGTGTGTGTGACGTGTGTGTGTGTGTCCGTGCCATGTGTGGCAGGAGCGTGACGTGTGTGTGTGTGTACGTGACATGTGTGTGTGTACTCTGTGTGTGTGTGTGTGTGACGTGTGTGTGTACGTGACGTGTGTGTGTGTGTGTACGTGTGTGTGTGACGTGTGTGTGTGTACTCTGTGTGTGTACGTGACGTGTGTGTGTGTGACGTGTGTGTGTGTACGTGACGTGTGTGTGTGTACTCTGTGTGTGTGTGTACTGTTTGTGTGTGTGTGTACTCTGTGTGTGTACTTTCGTGACTGCAGGGATTCATCTTATTGGTTCTTTCGGTAAAGTCACGTAGAAGGGAAGTAATAAAATAATAAAAATAAAACATAATAAAATAAAATAATTCTCACGACGTTTCTGTGTGTGTGCGTGACGTGTGCGTGACGTGTGTGTGTGTACGTGACGTGTGTGTGTGTGACGTGTGTGTGTGTACGTGCCGTGTGTGTCCGTGCCGTGTGTGTGTGTGTACGTGACGTGTGTACGGTGTGTGTGTACGTGACGTGTGGTGTGTGTACGTGACGTGTGTGTGTACGTGACGTGTGTGTGTGTGTGTGACGTGTGGTGTGTGTACGTGACGTGTGTGTGTACGTGCGTGTGTGTGTGTGTACGTGGTGTGTGTACGTGACGTGTGTGTGTGTGTGTGGTGTGTGTACGTGACGTGTGTGTGTGTCTGTGTGTGTGTGTACGTGTGTGTGTAACGTGTGTGTGTGTGACGTGTGTGTGTACGTGGTGTGTGTACGTGACGTGTGTGTGTGGCGTGTGTACACGTGTGTGTGTGTGTGTACGTGACGTGTGTGTGTGTGCGTGTGTGTGTGTGNCGTGTGTGTGTGACGTGACGTGTGTGTGTACGTGACGTGTGTGTGTGTGAACGTGTGTGTGTGTACGTGACGTGTGTACGTGACGTGTGTGTGTGTGCGTGTGTACGTGACGTGTGTGTGTACGTGACGTGTGTGTGTGTGACGTGGTGTGTGTACGTGCGTGTGTGTGTACGTGACGTGTGTGTGTGGNCGTGTGTACGTGCCGTGTGTGTGTGTGGTGTGTGTGTGTGTGGTGTGTGTACGTGACGTGTGTGTGTGTGACGTGTGTGTGTACGTGCGTGTGTGTGTGTGACGTGGTGTGTGTACGTGCGTGTGTGTACGTGGTGTGTGTGTGTGACGTGTGTACGTGCCGTGTGTGTGTGTGACGTGTGTGTGTGTACGTGTGTGTGTACGTGACGTGTGTGTGTGTGACGTGTGTGTGTACGTGCCGTGTGTGTGTGTGACTGTGTGTCCGTGCCGTGTGTGGCAGGAGCGTGACTTGTGTGAAGGGGCCGACGTGGTGATGGTGAAGCCCGGCCTGCCGTACATCGACATCGTCCGGGAGGTCAAGGACAAGGTGTGTGTACTGTGTGTACTGTGTGTGTACTGTGTGTACTCTGTGTGTACTGTGTGTGTGTACTGTGTGTGTGTGTACTGTGTGTGTACTGTGTGTGTACTGTGTGTTGTGTACTGTGTGTACTGTGTGTGTGTGTGTACTGTGTGTACTCTGTGTGTACTGTGTGTGTACTGTGTGTGTGTGTGTACTGTGTGTCTGTGTGTACTGTGTGTACTGTGTGTGTGTGTACNGTGTGTGTGTACTCTGTGTGTGTGTCACTGTGTGTGCTGTGTTTACTGTGTGTGTGCTGTGTGTGGTGTGTGTGGNGTGTGTGTGNACTGTGTGTGTGTGTGTGTGTCACTGTGTGTGTGTGTACTGTGTGTACTGTGTGTGTACTGTGTGTGTGTACTGTGTGTGTGTGTATACTATGTGTGTGTGTGTGTACTGTGTGTGTTGTGTGTGTGTGTNCTGTGTGTGTGTGTGTGTGTGTACTGTGTTTGTCTGTGTGTACTGTGTGTACNGTGTGTGTGTACNGTGTGTGTGTGTACTGTATGTACTGTGTGTACTGTGTGTGTACTGTGTGTGTGTGTACTGTGTGTGCTGTGTGTGCTGTGTGTGTACTGTGTGTGTATACTGTGTGTACTGTGTGTGTGTGTGTCTGTGTGTACTGTGTGTGTGTGTGTACTGTGTGTGTGTGTGTACTGTGGTGTGTTGGTGTACTGTGTGTGTGTACTGTGTGTGTACTGTGTGTGTACTGTGTGTATGTACTGTGTGTACTGTGTGTACTGTGTGTGTGTACTGTGTGTGTGCTGTGTGTATATGTGTGTGTGTACTGTGTTCACTGTGTGTGTGTGTGTGTTCTGTGTGTGGGTGCTCTGTGTTTTGTGNGAGGTGTGTGTGTATGTGTGTGTGGTGTGTGTGGTGTGTGAGTACTGAGTGATGTGTGTGTGTATGTGTGNGTTTNNGTGTGTAGTGGTGTGTGTACTGTGTGTGTGTGTGNACTGTGTGTGTGTGTACTGTGTGTGTGTGTAGAGGTGATACGCGCTGGGATGGGGATCGTATGCCAGCGAGTAATGATTGGCTGTGTATGTGGCGACGCGCGCTGACGGTGGAGGATCAGGGGTCAGCGCGGGGTCGTGGGTTACGGGGTACTGATTGGCTGTGGGCCGGTGACGCTGAGAGGGAGTGACCGGGTGGCAGCGCGGTGTGATTGGCGGAGTAGCGTTAACACGCGCTGGGGAAAACGGATCGTAGAGAGAGTGCGTCGTGATTGGTTCACTAAGGAGCGATGCTCACGTCGACGTACGCATCAGCTCCGTCTCTCGTGAGCAGGGGCTATAAAAGGGGATGCACACAGGCGTAAGGGCAGTGTGTAACCAGCGAAGAATGAAGACGGGGATGAAGACCTAGGGCCCTGCGGTACCTAGCCCCGCTGTCCTAACGGGACCGGGACTCTGTGTAACCCAGAGGCGAGTGTAGTGTGTGTAGCCATAGGCATAAGGTCTACACGAGCCGAATGCAGTGTGTGTAGCCAGGGACATAGGGTCTACACGAGTCGAGTGTATTGTGTAGCCAGAGGCATAGGGTCTACACGAGTGAAGGGTATCGTGTGTAGCCAGAGGCCTAGAGTTTACACGAGATTAGTGGAGTGTGAAGTCGGAAGAAAGGAGACCACACGTTGTATTTTGACGCGTAAAGATTTAATAAAAAGTGTGTTCCCGTCAAGAAGTTCCTGCCGTCAATTCCCATACTTCATGTGTACTGTGTGTGTGTGTACTGTGTGTGTGTGTACTGTGTGTGTGTAATCTGTATGTGTACTGTGTGTATCTGTGTGTGTGTGCTGTGTGTGTGTACTGTGTGTACTGTGTGTGTACTGTGTGTGTGTGTACTCTGTATGTGTACTGTGTGTACTCTGTGTGTGTGCTGTGTGTGTGTGTACTGTGTGTACTGTGTGTGTGTCTGTGTGTGTGTGTATGTGTACTGTGTGTACTGTGTGTGTGTACTGTGTGTGTGTACTCTGTGTGTGTGTGTGTGTACTGTGTGTGTGTACTCTGTGTACTGTGTGTGTGTATTGTGTGTGTGTACTGTGTGTGTGTACTCTGTGTGTGTACTCTGTGTACTCTGTGTGTGTGTNTACTCTGTGTGTGTGTACACTGTGTGTGTGTACACTGTGTGTGTGTGCTGCGTGTGTGCGTGCGTGCTGCGTGTGTGCGTGCTGCGTGCAGTACCCGCACACGCCGCTGGCGGTGTACCACGTGTCGGGAGAGTTTGCCATGCTGCACCACGCGGCCTCGCACGGAGCCTTCCAGCTGCGCTCCGCAGTCATGGAGGCGCTCACCTGCCTGTCGCGTGCCGGTGAGGAGCCAGGGGAGCCAGGGGGGGGGGGGTGAGCGAGAGTGGGGGTGAGTGAGCGAGTGGGGGTGAGTGAGCGAGTGAGAGCGAGTGAGGGTGAGTCGGGGTGAGTGAGATTGAGTCGGGTGAGTGAGCGAGTGGGGGAGAGTGAGTCAGGGTGAGTGAGTGAGTCAGGGTGAGTGAGAGTGAGTGAGCGAGTGGGGGTGAGCGGGTGAGTGAATCGGGGTGAATGAGGAGCAGTGGTGTCGTGGCTAGCGTGCCACACTTTGAATCCGGTGAGTCGGGGTGAGTGAGTCAGGGTGGCGAGCGAGAGTGGGGGTGAGTGAGCGAGTGGGTGAGTGGGGTGAGCGAGCTAGAGTGGGGGTGAGCGAGCGGGGGTGAGCGAGTGAGTGAGGGTGAGTGAAATTGAGTCGGGGTGAGTGAATGAGTGGGGGTGAGTGAGTTAGGGTGAGTGAGTCAGGGAGAGCGAGTGAGTGAGAGCGAGCGAGTGAGGATGAGTGGGGAGCAGTGGTGTCGTGGCTCGCGCGCCTCACTTTGAATCGGGTGGCCGGGTTCGATTCTCACTCCCGGCCAAACACCAGCGACGGTTATCTGAGCCGGTCCTGGGCCTACCACTACGTCGGCTCAGCCTCAAAAGAGCCACCGGGTTACGGTGCGAACACATCCGCCTGCCGCTGCGTCCTCCGTAGGCGCCGCTGGTGCGCTAACGGCACTTGCCCCGGCAACGTCCTGCTGGAGGCTACGCGGGGGATCTTTATCTTTGGCTGTGCTGCAGAGTTTGGTGGTACATGTTGTTTACGCCGTTTATTGTGAAAATTCGGTCACAGTTCCTATGATCGCTGTTTTCATTGCTTTTATGGCTTTATTTTGGTGATTTTCGAAAAGTTTTTCGGTTTGGCCATGTTTGTGTTGTTGTAGTACGGAGTTAGACTGATGGCCTTAATCTAAGTTGTCTTGTGGTTGTTGTTGTTGTTGTTTGACTTGCATCCCACTGGGATTTTGCACACAGCGTTGGTGTACGATGCTTTTCTGCAATATTTTGCTGTCTTTTCTTGGATTTTCTGTTTGCACATAGCAGAGGTCGCAAACGGGTTTTGATTCCTTACCCGTACCCGGCCGCACCAGGGTCGCAAACGGGTACCCGTACCCGGCTGGGTACGGGTAGCCGGGTACGGGCAGGGTACGGGTACGAGTACCCGGTTGCGACCTCTGGGATGAAGCCATGTTGCAGGCGCGGGTGGGTTGATTCTCGGAACTTGAATTGTTAGAAGAGTCAAGACGTTGGGAAATGAGTGACAAACGGTGACTCACCAGTGACTCACGGCCTACCCGTACCCGGCCGCACCAGGGTCGCAAATGGGTACCCGTACCCTACCCGTACCCTACCCGTACCCTACCCGTACCCTACCCGAAATGAGTGACAAACCGTGACTCACCAGTGACTCACGGCCTACCCGTACCCGGCCGGTACGGGTAGCCGGGTATCGGGTAGGGTACGGGTATCGGGTACCCGGTTGCGACCTCTGGCACATAGTCACTTTAAGATGTTTTCTTGTTTCAGTTTTTCTGTTTGTTGCGGTTGCACCCGATTCAAGAGCCGAATGGCTCACAGGGCTATGTACCTAACGCATGAAACTTGAAACGTACGGTGCGAAAGAAGTGCGACTTTGTAATTTAGTAAACAATTTTTTTGTGTCGTGTCCGCAGGTGCCGACATCATCATCACGTACTTCGTGCCCCAGCTGCTGGACTGGCTGCGTGAGGAGGCGTAGAAGGAGGAGAGGCGGCCACCGTGAACTCGCCCCGCGGGATTGGGACCGTCCATAAATGACGTCACGCACCTGGGGGGGGGGGGGGGCGGGGTCAGACATTTGTGACGATGTGTGACGTGGAGAGAGGCTTGTGTTGCCTCCGAAACGTCGTGATTTTTATTTTATTTTACTTTAATTAATTGGAATTTTTTACCTACATGGTGACTTTACCGAAAACCTAAGAATATGAATCCTTGCAGTCACGAAAGTTTCAAATCTAGAAAGTCGGAGGTGGGGTTTGAGAAATGTGACGTCTTACATCAAAATGCGCAACTTTAAATAAATGAATATAGACAACACGTTCTACTTAATTAAATGGACTTTTTAATAAATTTTTCTCCTGCAACATCAGAGTGCAGCGCTACATTAAATACGCACTACAATGACAATAGTTTAAAGTGATTTGAAGCATTTCGATTTAAAGCTTTCGTGACTGCAGGGATTCATCTTCTTGGTTCTTTCGGTAAAGTCACGTAGAAGGGAAGTAATAAAATAATAAAATAAAACATAATAAAATAATTCTCACGACGTTTCGGCAGGACGGCTGCTTGCGTTGTGGCCGAAACGTCGTGAGAATTATTTTATTATGTTTTAATTTTTATTATTTTATTACTGCCCTTCTACGTGACTTTACCGAAAGAACCAAGAAGATTTGAAGCATGTTTTTTTTTTGGGAGGGGGGGGGGCAGAGTTTTGTGACGTCATTTGAGGGGGGGGTCAAAAATGGTCCAAAATTGCGTGACGTCATTTATGGACGGCCCCATTCTCTCTCGCAGCGTATGATGATGGCTCATGGTGGTGGTGGTGACTCGGGGAGGTCTTCATGCAGTCGTGGATTGATCGTGGTCGATTAATGTCACGTGGTGCATGACCGAGTTCAAACTTGACTCTGTTCTATCGTAGACACTAACAGGTTATCTAGCAGGGCTCACCTATTTACTCTAATGTTTAATCTGCACTAATTACTCACGTTTTGTTTGATTATCCTCACGAATTGCAAGGAAACTGAAAAATGTATCGGAAACTGAATATTGAAATAAAAACTTATCAATCTGAAGAGGCCGTAGTCACGTGACGCTTGATTGAAATGGGCTTTTTTTGGCCGAGTGGATCTAGAGTTTGGCCAGCCTGCATAGGGAATTTTAAATGTTACCGAGAGCCAATCAGCGGCGAGGGGCGTGGTCAATCTGACTTGTCAACCAATCAGCGTTAAGTGGGTGGAGCTTTAACTTCCCCCCGCCCACTAAAAGGGGGGGGGTGGCTAAAGATTGCCACGCCCACTGGCCCCCTCCAGCCAATCAGCGTTAAGTGGGTGGAGCTTCAATGCTTTCCCCCGCCCACTAAGAGGGGGGTGGCTAAAGATTGCCACGCCCACTGGCCCCCTCCAACCAATCAGCGTTAAGTGGGTGGAGCTTCAATACTTTCCCCGCCCACTAAAAGGGGGGTGTGGATAAAAATACCACGCCCACTGGCCCCCTCTAGCCAATCAGCGTTAAGTGGGTGGAGCTTTAACTTCCCCCGCCCACTAAAAGGGGGGTGGCTAAAGATTGCCACGCCCACTGGTCTCCTCCAACCAATCAGCGTTAAGTGGGTGGAGCTTTAACTTTCCCCGCCCATTGGTCCCCTCCGGCCAATCAGCCGCCGCAATTATTTGAAAGAGAAATAATAACATCGTGACCTTACAAGGAGCAATTTAATTGACGTTCCCGACAATGGGCCCTTATAACACAAGGGATGGGCTATTGACTGAACAAAAATATATATACGTTGTATAGAAAGTTATATTATACTGTGCATTTTTGTTGTAACGTTGGTGGATGTTATTTTATTATTATTATTTAAACGCAGCCCTCACTCCGCCCCCCCCGTGAACCTCCAGTGGCGGGAACTTAAACCGACTGACTGCCCCGCCCCATCTGGGTCCCTCTCATCCAATCACAGCGGCAGAGGGCCGGGGGGGGCGGGGCCAGTGGAGTGCAACCCCCACCCCACGCGCTCGTTTCCCGCGTCTCGTTTCCCCCCCCCGCCTCGGCAACACCGAATCGACCAATCGGCGCCGAGGGGGCGGGGCTTCGCGCGCGACGCGGACCAATGGGAGCGCGAGTTGCCCACCTGCGCGCGCGCGCGGCCAAAGTTTCCCGCGCGTTTCTCTCCCCCGCGGGGGGGCCCTCCCCCCTCCCCACCCCGTTTTTTTCCCGCCAAATTTCAAAGACGAACCGTCATGGCGGCCTGAGGGAGATTTTAAATTAAAAAAACCTGAGGTAAACCATGTCCCCCCACGTTCAGCCTTGTTTCCAACTGCTCCGCATCGGCGCGCCGGCGTCTGGCCACGGCGTGCGCGACCTCTACACGTTCGTGCCGGGCGGCGAGCGCTGCTCGGCCGATCTGGGCCGCGCTGAGGGCCGCGTCCACGTTTGCCTTCGCTCGGCGTCGCGGCCCGCGCTGCTGTCGCGTCTCCACGCCTCCCTCACGGCCGAACGCTGCGGCAATGGTCGCGGTGCGGGGGCGAGGAGGTACCGGGTCTACATCACGGACCACAGCTCCAGCGGTGAGCGAGCGGTGTGGGGTCGTTGTGGTCAACGCCGCGCTACCAACTCGGCCTACCAACTCCACTAAAACTCCACCGATCCTGTGGGCGTCCTCCTCCCCTAGGTCGACTCGGCCTCAAACGAGGTCACCCGGCGCAGTGTGTGTTGTGTGTGTTAGAAAGCATCGCCGTAGAGAGAGACAAAGGCGGCCGTGGTTTCTGGCCACCCACCCCCCCCCCTCGTGTGACCACAGCGTCACTAACAGCACTTGCCCCTTCTGTTAGAGGCTACCTGGGGGACCTTTGTCTGTGTGTAGCTGCTGCTACTGCTACTGACAGCACTTGCCCCTGCAGTCTGTTAGAGGCTACCTGGGGGACCTTTGTGTGTAGCTGCTACTCGCTACTAACAGCACTTGCCCCTGCAGTCTGTTAGAGGCTACCTGGGGGACCTTTGTCTTGGTGGTGACACCGCGGCGCTCCGTGCCAGGCTAGGTGCACGCGTGAGGCTCGCTGCTGACGGAAGGCCACGGGCTGTGTGCACCTAACCTGGCACAGGCGCCTGGACGTCTGTGCGAAAGAGCTTCATAGCTCATCGGATTCCTGCGGTGGAAATAAATATTCTGATTGAAAGTGCACCTAGCCTGGCACGAGCGCCGTGGTGACACGAATGGAGATCGTCGTCGTCGTTGTTGCTGCTGCTCGCTAACAGCACTTGCCCCTGCAGTCTGTTGAGGCTACACGGGGGATCTTTGTCTTTGTATGCGTGTGTAACCATCGTCATCATACATGCTCTGACATTGCAAGCCGAATGCATCCGGCCACTGACAACAACAACACTACGTCAACACGTAAACAAAAAAATGACGTTTAGAATATATAACCGACGACGTTTCGGGCAACGGTCCTTCATAGCACACACAGAAATTACTGCATTGCTACGTGGGGGGTGAGCGATGTTATTATTTTTGAGGCACAGTTTGGCGAAACGGGGAGGGCACGGGTCAGGCGCGGCCCCGGTGAGTGACTAATGCAAGTTCAGGTTGATGTTATTGTAGCCAGGGTCAGAGCTCTTCTCTCTCAAGAGAGAGCGAGAGAGAGGCAGGGTCGATGAGTCTCGTTTGCGTGAGCGAGTGGGTGAATGATTTGAGTGAGAGGGTGAATGATCTGAGCGAGTGGGTGAATGATTTGAGCGAGTGGGTGAATGATTTGAGTGAGAGGGTGAATGATTTGAGTGAGAGGGTGAATGATTTGAGTGAGTGGGTGAATTATTTGAGCGAGTGGGTGAATGATTTGAGCGAGTGGGTGAATTATTTGAGCGAGTGGGTGAATTATTTGAGCGAGAGGGTGAATGATTTGAGCGAGAGGGTGAATTATTTGAGCGAGAGGGTGAATGATCTGAGCGAGAGGGTGAATGATTTGAGTGAGAGGGTGAATGATTTGAGTGAGTGGGTGAATTATTTGAGCGAGTGGGTGAATTATTTGAGCGAGTGGGTGAATGTTGAGCGAGAGGGTGAATTATTTGAGCGAGAGGGTGAATGATTGAGCGAGTGGGTGAATTATTTGAGCGAGAGGGTGAATGATTTGAGCGAGTGGGTGAATTATTTGAGCGAGAGGGTGAATGATTTGAGCGAGAGGGTGAATGATTTGAGCGAGTGGGTGAATGATTTGAGCGAGAGGGTGAATGATCTGAGCGAGAGGGTGAATGATCTGAGCGAGTGGGTGAATGATTTGAGCGAGAGGGTGAATGATTTGAGCGAGTGGGTGAATGATTTGAGCGAGTGGGTGAATGATTTGAGCGAGTGGGTGAATGATTTGAGCGAGAGGGTGAATGATTGAGCGAGAGGGTGAATTATCTGAGCGAGTGGGTGAATGATTTGAGCGAGAGGGTGAATGATTTGAGCGAGTGGGTGAATGATTTGAGCGAGTGGGTGAATGATTTGAGCGAAAGGGTGAATGATTTGAGTGAGTGGGTGGCGCGGAGTGGCGGCGACGCGGCGAGCAGCTGGACATTGGGATCGCGTCGAAGTCGTCCGGCCTCACGTCCACCTGGGGTCAACACGAGGTGGACTGTAAGGGTAGATGGGAGACGAGGGGTGGGGAGAGGAGGTGAGGAGAGGAGGTGGTGGAGGAGGTGGAGGGAGAATAATGAAGGAGCAGGAGAGGGAAGACTAAACTTAGTAAAAATGTTTCAATATATACATACTAAATCTTGATTTAAAACTTTGCGTGACTGCAGGGATTCGTATTCTTGGTTCTTTCGGTAAAGTCACGTAGAAGGGAAATAATAAAATAATATTAATATAATACAATATTTTATTATTATATAACATATTATTTTATTATTTCCCTTCTACGTGACTTTACCCGAAAGAACCAAGAATATACATGCATACTGTATATAGCGATACAACATGTCTGGTCTTCCATAACACTGGTCAACACACTTTTACAGTAATTTTGGGGTGCTGATTCCAAATATGTCATCAGTTTTTGTTTATCACATCACTCACTATCGTGTCTCTGCGCGTGCCGCGTGTCTCTGCCCAGGCACCGGTACGAATGAGTAACGTGTCTCTCTCTCTCTCTCTGCGTGTGTCCCTGTGTCTCTGCCCGCATCCCTGTGTCTCTGTGTGTACAAGCGTGAGTGTAAATCATCGCTGTGTCTCTGGGTGCTGCCGTGTCTCCGCTTGTGTTTCCGTGTCTCGGTTTGCGTGCAGGCATCGGTGTGATTGATCACCGTGTCTCTGCGCGTGCCGTGTGTCTCTGCGTGTGCAGACACGAAGTGTCAATGATCCCCCGTGTCTCTGTGCGTGCCGCGTGTCTCTGCCCAGGCACCGGTACGAATGAGTAACGTGTCTCTCTCTCTCTCTGCGTGTGTCCCCGCGTCTCTGCCCGCGTCCCGCGTCTCTGCGTGCGCAGGCACGAGTGTGAACGAGCGGCGAGTGGAGCGGGGGCACCGGGTGGAGCTGCACGATGGAGACACGGTGTTGCTGGGCCCCGCTCAGACCAACGCTCGCGGCGCCGACTCAGAGTTCCTCTTCCTGTTCCAAAAGGTGCAGAGATTCCTCCTCCTCATCCTCCTCCTCATCCACAACAGAACACAACCACCACCGCCCTACTTTTATTCGCGAAATTGGCGATGAAAACAAGAGCAGCGCTTGATGCTCTGCCGGATCGCCTCGTTCATCTTGCCTTGCGACAGAGGTCTCAAACGGGTTTTGATTCCTTACCCGTACCCAGCCGCACCAGGGTCGCAAACGGGTACCCATACCCGGCCGTACCCGTACCCTACCCGTACCCAGCCGGGTACGGGCAGGGTAACGGGTATCGGGTACCTGATTGCGAACTCTGGGATGAAGCCACGTTGCAGGCGCGGGTGGGTTGATTCTAGGAACCTGAATTGTGAGAAGAGACAAGACGTTGGGAAATGAGTGACAAACGGTTACTCACCAGTGACTCACGGCCTACCCGTACCCGGCCGCACCAGGGTCGCAAACAGGTACCCGTACCCGGCTGGGTACGGGTAGCCGGGTATCGGGTAGGGTACGGGTATCGGGTACCCGGTTGCGACCTCTGCCTTGCGACGGGTGTCTAGGATTAATGGAGAGCGGTGGTGCAGCGGTTAGCGTACGTTGCGCTACGAACCCTGCAAAGACTCAAGTTCGATTCCTGCTCACGGCCGCCACCATCAACACGAGTGATGATCAATTATCTGAACCGGTCAAATGAGTATCTGGTCCGGTGTGCAGTAAACATCGCCACTGGCCGAGCGGGCTAGGTGCTGGCCACCCACCCCCTTGTGCTTAGTGCTGGCCTCCATAGGCGCTGCTGCTACACACTAACAGCACTTGCCCCAATTGCTTGTTAAGGCTATACGGGGGATCTTTATCATTGTTGTATAGGATTAATATAGGTTACAATGATATAGGATTATGGAAGACCAAACATGTTGTATCGCTAGACAGTATGTATGTATATTGTTGGTTCTTTCGGTAAAGACACGTAGAAGGGAAATAATAAAATAATATTGTTATTTAGTAATAAAATAATATTTGATTGCTTTATATCAATATTATTTAATTATTTCCCTTCTACGTGACTTTACCGAAAGAACCAAGAATATGAATCCCTGCAGTCACGCAAAGTTTTAAATCGAGATTTAGTATGTGTCTATTGAAACATTTTTAAATCCTTTATATTAAGTTCACTTGCTTGCTTGCTTACGCGCTTACGACCGTGCAAATCTTTTGGTCGTTTTTTAACCCACTTCCCGTGATCAAATTGAGCTGACAATTTATTTTCGTGAAAATTTTTTTTGCTAAATTTTCCACTTTTTAGAAAAAAAAATGTCATATTTAATTTAAAATAGCAATGTGATAAAAATGAAACTCTTACTCAAGAAAAACAGAAATGAATAATAAAATAAAACCGATGCCACGCATATAAAGGATTTATAGTGAAAAACTTTGTTTTTACGGGTAAATTTTTTACTAAGTTCAGTCTCCCCTCTCCTGCTCCTTCATTATTCTCCCTCCTCCACTCCCCACACCTCTCTCCCCACACCTCTCTCTCCTCCCTACCTCCAGCTATCTCCTCCCCTACTACCCATCTCCTCTCTCCTCACCTCCTCTCCCCACCCCTCGTCTCCTATCTACCCTTACCCCCCGTCCGCCTCGTGTTGACCCCAGGTGGACGTGAGGCCGGACGACTTCGACGCGATCCCGATGTCCAGCTGCTCGCCGCGTCGCCGCCACTCCGCGCCGGCCACGCCTCCCGCCACGGCGGCGGCGACGCCCCGGCCCCGGCGACGCCGGTGACACCGACGCCGGCACCGCCGCCACGCGCCCTCATCCTCACCTCCATCGGCAGCATCAGCAAGCTTCAGGCATCCTCGCTCACCTACCACCCTGGTCGCGGCGTCAACGGCGCCGCCGCCGCCGCCACTCCCGCCGACCCGGTGGGCCACACCGACTCAGCCGGCACGGAACAGCAGCAGCAGCAACAGCAGCAACAGCAGCAGCAGCAGCAGCGTAGGCAGCGGCCGGCTTCCGAGTCGGGTGAGTGTGGCAGTTTCACCGGAGGGGTGGCGAGTGGTAACCGCCGAGGGTCGTGGATTCACAGCGTCGGTCGGTGCGATTCGCCGGTGGCCGGCGGTGCCGTGGTTGCACCGTGCGTAACCACGAACGTCGGCACTCGCACCATTGCTGACACCACCGCATCCTATCGCCAGAATTTTCGCTCACCGCGATGCCTGACACCAGAGGTCGCAACCGGGTACCCGATACCCGTACCCTACCTGATACCCGGCTACCCGTACCCGGCCAGGTATGGGTAGCCTTTTTCGACCCTGGTGTGTTCGGGTACGGGTAGGCCGTGAGTCACTGGTGAGTCACCGTTTGTCACTGATTTTGGCTAGGGTACGGGTAGGGAACGGGTACCCGTACCCGCCGGGTACGGGTACCCATTTGCGACCCTGGTGCGGCCGGGTACGGGTAAGGAATCAAAACCCGTTTGCAACCTCTGCCGACACTAATTGTGCCACGGACGCTACCCCAAGCGCTGACACTAACATAACCCATACACTGACACGAATTCCATCACTCACACCACCATTACAACTACCCCACACACACCACCTATCACTACTTTCACTAACAGCACCCCTTCTACTAACACGACACTAACACGTAACACTCGGACCCCTACAAACACTACTTCCATGCCACTCCTAACAGGACCCCTAACACAAACCCTCACACACACTAAGACTACCTCCAACACTTCCATAACCCAAACATTATTAATGACACGACACTCCTCACAACACACTACCACGATAAGTACCACTCGCAACACCCTATCACTACCACCACTCCTAATACGACCCCTAACACTATCACTAGTCATAACACACTATCACTACCCATAACACTGTCACAACACAAACACTAACACTATCACTACTCATAACACATTAACACTATCACTTCACAACACATTAACACTACACTACTTACACTATCACTACCCATAACACTGTCACAACACATTAACACTAACACTATCACTACTCATAACACATTAACACTACCCATAACACTGTCACATCACATTAACACTACCCTACTCACTACTCAAACACATTACCACTATCACTATCCCGAACACCAACTCCATTCTCCTACCATAACCCTAACACGACCACCCCTCTCCCCCCTCCTCTCCCTCCACCCCCACCCCCAGCACAGACCCCCTCTGGCGCCCCCCGCAAGCGGCACCAAGCCGGTCACGGTGCGGCGCACCGACACGAGTCACCGCCAGCGACTCCACCGCGACCTCCGCTGCCCAGACACTGACCCGGAGGCTCCTCCGGGGATTGTCACGCGCCGCCGCCGCCATCGCGCCATNGGTCTCGCTCCTCACGGGGATNGTGTGGGGGACGCGGGGAGACCTCGGGGGGCGCGCAGAGGAAGTGGAGGCGCCAGGAGGAATGCTGGGAGCTGCCAGCGCACACCGGAACTGGGTAAGGGTGGGGGGGGTCGTAATGGCTGTGCTGGGAACACCGCACTCGGCCTGGTCACAACCGACATGCAATTCGACTCTTCACTAAGTCTTCACGTAGCCCGGCTTTACTCACTATTGCACTCTCACTTGCAACCCAACACCCTCCTCGTCCGTTCACTCTCACCCATCGTCNTCGACGCTCAGCACCGCTACTCGNTCACCCCTGCACCGTGCCCACTCACTCGTTCTTACCCCGCACCGTGCCCCACTCACTCGCTCACTCGCTACCCCGCACTGCCCCACTCACTCGCTCACTCGCTCACCCACNGTGCCCCACTTACTCGCTCACTCGCTCACCCCTCANTCCACTCACTCGTTCACTCGCTCACTCACNGCCCCACTCACTCGCTCACTCGCTCACCCTCACTGCCCCACTCACTCGCTCACTCACCACTCACTCACTCACTCACTCGCTCGCTCACTCACTCACTCACTCACTGTCTCACGCACTCACTCGCTCACTCACTCACTCACTCACTCGCTCACTCACTGCCCCACTCACTCACTCACTCGCTCACCACCCACCCACTCACTCGCTCACTCACCACTCGCTCACTCACTCCCTCGCTCGCTCGCTCGCTCACTCGCTCGCTCGCTCACCACTCACTCACTCTCTCGCTCACTCACCCACCCTCCCACTCACTCACCCCTGCACCGTGCGACTGACATCCAGGAGACCGCGCGGCCGCCCAGAAAGAACTCCTCTCCAGCGCGCCGGCGGCGGCGGCGCCATCGCCGGCGTCGCTCGCCAGGACCCCAAGTTCTTCCTCCAAGACGGCGCCGTCTCCCGTCAGCGTCCCCAAGTCGCTCGCCCGGCCGCGCCCGTATCCCTCGGCTGGAGCCTCTCCGGCAGGGCCCCGCCGTCGCTCGCGGCGGCAAAGAGCCCAGCGGCGTCAAGGAAAGCTGTGGCGGCCGTCAGGAGCCCTGTCGGAGCGGCGGGGGCGAAGGACGCCGTGACAAGCACGGCGAAGGACGCGGCCGTGCCTGCGCGCGGTTCGGTGTGGAACACGGCGAGGGGCCTTGGCGGTGGAGCCGCGGTTGAAGAGGAGGACGAGGAGAGTGAGGAGGAGGGGGCGGTGGGCGGCGTGCCTGTCGCGGTGGGGGGGGCGGCGGGGAGGTGGCCTGCGAGGATGAGACGCTGGGGGGCGTGGACGCGTGCGACGCGCACTGCTGCTGCGGAGCAGGCCAAGACGGTGGGGTGGGTGGAGTGTGAGGGATATGAGTGGTTGAGTGAGTGGGTGGATGAGTGGGTGAGTGAGTGGTGGTGGGTGGTGGGTGAGTGAGTGGGTGGGTGAGTGGGTGGGTGGGTGAGTGAGTGGGTGGATGAATTAGGGAGTGGGTGGTGAATTGAGAGGGGAGGGGTGGATGGGTAGTGAGTGAGGGGGTGGGTGGGTGAGTGGGTGAGTAAGTGGGTGAGGGAGTTAGTGAATGAGTGGGTGAGTGAGTGAATGAGTGGGTGGGTGAGTAGGTGGGTCGATGGGTACAAACACAGACATGGAGGCAAACACACAGACATAAACGCACACGGTGTGATTGAATTGGTGAGTGTGAGTCTCAGAGACAACGCTTCCATGGTGAGTACCCTGGCAGTGAGCACACACAATGTACACTCACACAGGCGGTGTCGTCTTGACGACAGTGTTGCCATTGTAACAACGGCGCTCATCAATGTGTCTAGAACAGGGGTGGGGAACCTTTTTTCTGCCAAGTGCCACTTGGATATTTATATAACATCATTCGCGGGCCATACAAAATTATCAACTTCAAAATTAGCCCGTTATATTTGGTCAAACGTTTCATTAACTCACCCATAATGCGATGGCTGGAACTGCTTCTCTCTGGCGAGGCGTGTGATGATGTTCGCTGGTGTTGATGATGTTGTTGCTACTCGCAACTGCTTTCCAGGTTTGCTCCTAGAATTATTGAATTTCGAGTCCCGTCTGCGGTTGCCTTGGCAGGGCCAGACCCAAATGATTTCGCGGGCATCATACGGCCCGAGGGCCGGACGTTCCCCACCCCTCGGCAATCATATTCACAAGGCTCCTGTGTGTTGACATGTTTGAGCCCCTTCTGTTTTAAAGGAGTTTAATTGGGGAGTAGTGGCGCAGTGGTTAGCACCCTGCGCTACGAACCCCGCGACCCGAGTTAGATTCCCCCCCCCCCCCCTCACGATCGCCACCGGTGACGATTATCTGAATTGTTCGTGGGGCCTCTGTGCGAGTACCTGGTGCAGGGCTAAATTGTGGGAAGCATGGAGTAGCGAAATCCATTGTACTGTTCGCTTACGTATGCTCCCGTCTTCAGCGATCTGCACTGACCAGCGTGGTGAAGTGTGCTCAAGTGACATCGCACGCCAGTCGATGGACAAGAGGCTGGATGTGTACGGGGAGGGATGATGTCGAGGGTTTGTGTAATGCATCTTTCTTAATCCCGTTCCAAATGTTATCGCCACGAAAGTTCCCGTGGCGTTTACCGTATTATCCAGATCACAAGATGTTCTAGAAATCAAGACTCGGTGTCATTAAAACTATACAGATCTGGTCTCACACACACAGGTGCACTTAAATACTTCACACTCAAAAGTGCAAGATTCCCCGGTTTAGCCTCAACAGACTTGGGGCACGTGCTGTTAGTGAGCATCGATAAATAGCGGCACGGCACACGAGGGGGTGGATGGCAGAGGTCGCAACCGGGTACCCGATACCCGTACCCTACCCGATACCCGGCTACCATTACCCGGCCGGGTACGGGTAGCCGTTTGCGACCCTGGTGCGGCCGGGTACGGGTAGGCCGTGAGTCACTGGTGAGTCACCGTTTGTCACTCATTTCCCAACGTCTTGTCTCTTCTCACAATTCAAGTTCCTAGAATCAACCCACCCGCGCCTGCAACATGGCTTCATCCCAGAGGTCGCAACCGGGTACCCGATACCTGTACCCTACCCGTACCCGGCAGCTGTTCTAGACTAATTTCAGGGTGCCGATTCCAAATCTGATCTCAGATTTGCTCTATCACATCTCATTTTTATGCTATCGGCATCACCCATTTTTATTGATTTTACCCGAAATTAACTCTCACTTATGATTGCAAGTTGTTGCGAGTCAGTGACTGCTTTAGTGTTAAAATATGGTGCTGTATTTTTAGGATAGTGTGTTTATAATATCATTTTATGTAGATATCCACATTTATTTAATATTTTTCTTCTGCAGTTTTTATTGAAAATGCAATATTTGATATCTCAAAAACCTGATGTGATAGACAAAAACTGATGCCAGATTTGGAATCAGCACCCCAAAATTACCTTAAAACCTTTGGAATACCTTATGCCAGACAAAAGTGTGACCAGTTTCGATTTAAAGCTTTCGTGACTGCAGGGATTCATCTTCTTGGTTCTTTCGGTAAAGTCACGTAGAATGGAAATAATAAAATAATAACAATTAAACATAAAATCATTCTCACGACGCAAGCAGCCGTCCTCTCCACTGAGGACGGCTGCTTGCATTGTGGCCGAAACGTCGTGAGAATTATTTATTATGTTTTATTATTTTATTACTTCCCTTCTACGTGACTTTACCGAAAGAATCAAGAAGAAGTGTGACCATTGTTATTACTCCGACCAGGCTGGTCCTGAGCTTTCACTTAACCGTCTCCACTGGCCTCTTTGTCCCTTAAGCCACAGTCTACGCTTGATAGATCATTGTGCAAGAGCTAAATGACTCTCGAAGTCAATAGCGCGGCTTCTACATCGTCAATAGCGCAGCTTGTAAATCGTCAGTCGCCCTCGACTGCTTTGCCCGCATCTGAGCGAGTAGCTGCGCGACAGTAGAGTAACTTTCGATTAAAGCTTCTTTCGTGACTGCAGGGATTCATCTTCTTGGTTCTTTCGGTAAAGTCATCACGTAGAATGGAAATGTTACCCTATCCCCTCCCTTTGTTGCTGCTAATCCTGCAAATGCACGGGCATAATGACTTTAAACCCCCCGCCAAACCTCCTACGCATTTCACAAGTAGTACTAATCGCATATCTGCATTTGCCATAAATATGCTAAATTCCTCTTGATATGCAAATTATTTTGTCAAGGCGCCCTTCCCCCCTCCATCCCAGCTTAAGTAGTCGCTCCAAGCCTGGAGTGTCATTCAGACTCTGTCTACACGACAGACCTGCTCTCCACCTGCGGACGGCTGCTTGCGTTGTGGCCGAAACGTCGTGAGAATTATTTTATAATGTTTTATTCTTATTATTTTATTATTTCCCTTCTACGTGACTTTACCGAAAGAACCAAGAATATCTGAACACATCTTAACATCTTAACTTAACATCTTAACAAAAGCTTAACATCTGAACATCTTAAAACACGATTTAAAGCTTTCGTGACTGCAGGGATTCATCTTCTTGGTTCTTTCGGTAAAGTCACGTAGAAGGGAAACAATAAAATAATAAGACGCTGTCTTTCCGACAGACCTGTTCTTCACCTGAGGACGGCTGCTTGCGTTGTGGCCGAAACGTCGTGAGAATTATTTTATAATGTTTTATTCTTATTATTTTATTATTTCCATTCTACGTGACTTTACCGAAAGAACCAAGAAGATGAGTAGGGTAACGTGTTGCACAACGGGTCGCGCACACATTGGGACGATTCAATTGGCCGTTTGACTCGGCTTACATAGTCCTGTGTGAGTAGGGCGGCAATCTCATCTGAGGACAGCAGATAGTACCAGAGAGAAAGAGAGAGAGATGAGGTGTTGCCTCGTAGAATTATTTTTGTAAATATCTTTTATTTTAATATATCTTTCATTTGTATATCAATATGCATTTTTTAAAAAAAATATTATAACTTGGGCAGCTTTCTATCCACCACACATCCCCTTCCCAGGCAAACTGGTGTCCCAGTTTCTTTGCCCAGGATAAGTCAAATGATCATTTTTAAAAGGTGATTTTCTGCGCGAATGGGTATTGTTTGATGAGGCGCGTTGGTGCTTGTCTGCCATTTACAGGCTTTTGCTTGAGCAAGATGGTTCGACTTCCCCACAAAGTGTTCCTCGTTTCACCCATCCCAGGGAGATCATGGGCTGACTCCACTCCTCAATTCAGTAATCCCAATCACCTAATTGGGACAAAAACAGGTCCCTGCGGGGTGGGCTGGTAGGAACGAATAACCAAAGAATATAAACATAATGTATTATTACACTTGTTTAGCCAGGAAAGCCTCACTGAGTCTTAAATGTTTTTGTAGGGTCCTGCCAAGTGTTTGCAGTAGGGGGCGATGTTGCTACACCTAATCGGACATCGGACGGACGATATAATCTATTGTAGGCTGGTTCGCTTCGTTCCTACCAGTATAGCACCACTTTGCAACATTGATCCACATTGGCAGACGATACTGCTCTGTGGAACAAAGCAACCTGCTCCCACGGTAACCTCGTGCTAGATTTATTCTAAGGATGGCGTGGAATACCAAAATAGCCCCTTGTGATTTCATCCGTGTATCTTCGTGACGGCCACACTTGGATTTAGATGTGTCAAGGTGTACAGGGGCAAGACCGTATAAACACATTCCTGCGGAGGGAGCTGGTAGGAACGTCGGGTTGCACGGTCAATGGCCTGCAGGGTCAACGGCGGCGTGGTGTATTCCGCAAATATGCCCGACTGTGAGGGCGGGCACAAGCCGGCGTGAGTAGGTGAAACGTTGAGTTTATAAGGGCACCATGGGGTGACCAGCCCCTCCCCACCCAGCCCCACCCTCCCACCCCCACCCAGCCCCTCCCCACCCAGCCCCTCCCACCCAGCCCCTCCCCACAGCCCACCTCCCCACCCTGCCCTCCCTCCCCACCCAGCCCCTCCTCACCCTCCCCACCCAGCCCCTCCTCACCCTCCCCACTCAGCCCCTCCCCACCCAGCCCACCCTCCCCTCTCCACCCAGCCCCTCCTCACCCTCCCACCCAGCTCCTCCCCACACAGCCCACCCTCCCCTCTCCACCCAGCCCCACCCCTCCCATTTTTAAATGCACGACCGACGGACGGACACAATAATCCCCTGTGGGCTGGTGTAACCAGGAGGTTCCTACCAGTAAGATTTCGCAAAGACGTGTTCTGCTTGAAAACTCGATGTTAAGAGAGATGACACAAGTACGTTGGCGAAAGTTTTGAAATACATGTTGTTGTTAAATGTGTTGTACATTGCGAGGGTGGGTGACATCGCTATACTGTACTGTCTTGCTTCGTGCTGTTTCCCCGCCAGGGCGTGGGGGTTGGTTGGAAGTAACGTTCATAGTTTATATCCGAATGTTCGTGTACCACTTTGTTCAAATAAACACGTCCGATTGTGATTTCATGCGACTAGAAAACACGTTTAGGGCAAGTTCCCTGGCTCAACGCGCGTGCCGTTATAATGTAATAGTGTACAGTAATAGTGTACAGTAATAGTGTACAGTAAGAGTGTACAGTAATAGTGTACAGTAAGAGTGTACAGTAAGAGTGTACAGTAGAGTGTACAGTAAGAGTGTACAGAAGCAGTGTACAGTAGTGTACAGTAATAGTGTATAGTACTAGTGTGTAGTACTAGTGTACAGTAACAATGTACAGTAATAGTGTACAGTAACAATATACAGTAATAGTGTATGGTAGTAGTGTACAGTAATAGTGTACAGTAATCGTGTACAGTAATAGTGTGCAGTAATAGTGTGCAGTAATAGTGTATAACTGTATATAACTAGTGTACAGTAATAGTGTACAGTAGTGTACAGTACTAGTGTACAGTAATAATATCAGCCGGCACTTGCTGTGTCTGCGCCTCTACTTCAGCTGTTTACATTCGCGGGGTGACGTCACGCCTCCCCTGATTGGCCGCTCGCGTGAACGTGACGCGCGGTGGCGGCGTGGCCTGTGATTGGCCGCGAGGCCTACACGTGGTTTCCGCGTGTGAATTTCCCGCCCTCGCGGCTTCCAGTCGAGGAGGCCGCGACTCTGTGTCTCTCTCGGCTTGTCTCTGTCTCTCTGTCTCTCTCGGCTTGTCTCTGTCTCTCTCTCTGTGTCTCTCTCTGTGTGTGTCTGTCTCTCTGTGTGTCTGTCTCTCTGTGTGTCTGTCTCTCTCTGTCTGTGTGTCTCTCTGTCTCTCTCTCGGTGTCTCTCTCTCTCTGTGTCTCTCTCTCTGTGTCTCTCTCGGCTTGTCTCTGTCTCTCTGTCTGTGTGTCTCTCTCCGTGTCTCTCCCCCGTGTCTCCCCCCGTGTCTCCCCGCGTGTCTCCCCCGTGTCTCCCTCGTGTCTCCCCCGTGTCTCCCTGTCTCCCCCGTGTCTCCCCCGTGTCTCCCCGTGTCTCCCCCGTGTCTCCCCGTGTCTCCCCGCGTGTCTCCCCGTGTCTCCCTCTCCCGCGTGTCTCCCCGCGTGTCTCCCCTCGTGTCTCCCCCGTGTCTCCCCCGTGTCCCCTCGTGTCTCCCCCTGTCTCCCCGCGTGTCTCCCCCGTGTCTCCCTCGTGTCTCTCCCCCGTGTCTCCCCGTGTCTCCCCCGTGTCTCCCCGCGTCTCCCCGCGTGTCTCCCGTCCCCACCATGGACCCCACCGGCGTGGTGAGCGCGGCTTGGAGCTCCGCGCTCTCCTCCCTGGTCCCACGTGAAGCGGTGAGCCCCCGGGGCGTGCAAACAAACTCACAATCAGCATCGTCTGTTGTTCTAGGGGTCGATACAACCGGTACCAAATTGTGGCAACTCACCGAATTTGTTGTGCTCCTGCTACTGGTACTACTGCTGTACAGTACTGCTACTAATACTACTGCTGTACAGTACTGCTACTAATACTACTGCTGCTACTACTGTAATGCTACTACTGTTACTGCTACTAATACTGCTATTACTGCTACTAATACTGCTGCTACTGTCACTGCTACTAATACTGCTGCTACTGTTACTGCTACTAATACTGCTATTACTGCTACTAATACTGCTATTACTGCTAATACTGCTGCTACTGTTACTGCTACTAATACTGCTACTACTGTACAGTACTGCTACTAATACTCCTACTACTGTACAGTACTGCTACTAATACTACTGCTGCTATTACTGCAATGCTACTGCTACTACTGTACAGTAATGCTACTAATACTGCTGCTACTATTACTGCTGCTGTAATGCTACTGTTACTAATACTACTGCTGCTACTGCTGTACAGTAATTGCTACTGCTGTTACTGCTACTAATACTGCTGTTACTGCTACTAATACTGCTGCTACTGTTACTGCTGCTACTACTGTACAGTAATGCTACTGCTGCTAGTGTTACGTAAACTCCGAATATACAGCAGCAGGTGTCAGGGTCGGGATTGAACCCACGACCTCCTGTACACCAGGCGAGGTAGTCAACATCTCACAGCCACCGTGATGATGATGAGAGAGACACGCAAACTCCAAATACACAGCAGCAGGCATCAGGGTCGGGATTGAACCCACGACCTCCTGTACACCAGGCGAGGTAGTTAACATCTCCTAGCCACCGTGATGATGATGAGAGACGCAAACTCCAAATACACAGCAGCAGAAGGCATCGTCAGGGTCGGGATCGAACCCACGACCTCCTGCACACCAGGCGAGGTAGTCAACATCTCCTAGCCACCGTGATGATGATGATGATGATGCCACATGCGGCCCGTCACAGGTGCTTGCGTGTAGCACTTTGCCCCGCCACTTGTGGTGGCTGGGCATGCTGCCTCCAGCCAGACCAACCTTAGGGGCCATCCATCGCAAACATCTGTCAAAACGTCACCCCTCCCCTCTCCCTGTAGATACGCAGACTTGTCACCCCCCCTCCCACCTGTGTAGGTTTGCTTGACGCACCCCCCCCCCACTCCGAATCCTATAGAACGGCCGATATTTAATCCACTCAGAAACGATCCACTCTTTTCATTGTCCTTGAGTTGTGCGCCTTTTGGCGTCATCTAGTCCGACACCATGTGAGACTAGGCTCTAAGGAAAGCTGTCTCGGGTGTGGACCAATCAACTTCAAGGACAGTGCATACTTTATCAGAGTTATGTTTTTGTTTGCATTCCGACTGCAGGTATTTGGTCAATGCAAACACGACTCCTTGTAAAAAAAAGGTGTCAGTTTTGTTGCCAGATAAAAGGGTAAAAAAAAAATATCATATTAACCCGTTTAATCAAACAGTCCACCTGTTGCATTGTTATTATCGAGGCTTCACCCCCTCCCAGAGGTCGCAAGCGGGTTTTGATTCCTTACCCGTACCCGGCCGCACCAGGGTCGCAAACGGGTACCCGTACCGGCCGTACATTTACCCTACCCGTACCCTACCCGTACCCGGCGGGTACGGGTAGGGTACGGGTAGGGTAAATGTACGGCCGGGTACCCGTACCCGTACCCTACCCGTACCCGGCCGGGTACGGGTAGGGTACGGGTACGGGTACCCGATTGCGACCTCTGGGATGAAGCCATGTTGCAGGCGCGGGTGGGTTGATTCTAGGAACTTGAATTGTGAGAAGAGACAAGACGTTGGGAAATGAGTGACAAACAGTTACTCACCAGTGACTCACGGTCTACCCGTAGCCGGCCGTACCAGGGTCGCAAACGGGTACCCGTAGCCGGTATCGGGTAGGGTACGGGTATCGGGTACCCGGTTGCGACCTCTGCCCACTCCTCCCTGTTTCCGATGCGTACATTGTCAATAGAGCCCCCCCATACGCAAGCGAACGCATTTGGGTTAACCCCCCTCCCTCCCCCTCCATGCGTACGCACTCAGTGGATGGCCCCTTATCACATTTTGCCACTCTCCGCCAACAGCACTTGCCCCTGCAGCCTGCATGAGCTACGCGGGGGATCTTTTCCGCGTCGCCAAACCGCCGCACGAAGCACGCTCTCTGTGACGTCACCGCTCTTTGTGACGTCACCGCTCTTTGTGACGTCACGCCCCCGCCCCTCCCCCCTCCCGTAGCTGCTGCCTGGGGTTGTTGACCCGTGCTGCCCGCCCGTGGAGCCGGAGGCGGCGCTGGCGGTGCTGCGAGCGAGCGGCTTGGAGTCTCTGCTGGCGCCCTGCTTCCTGGAGCTGCTGCAGAAGCACCTGCAGGTGCAGCCGCCAGCCCGTCCTCCACTTGAACCAACGCCCCCCCCCCGCCCGACTTACGGACGAGTTCTCCGTGGAGCGTCTAAACCGTCCGACGCGCGAACGCCGCGAACCGTTTGGTTCGGCAGACGCACTAACGGACGTTGGTGGTGGCGGTGGCGGCGGCGCGGCGGCGGCGGCGCGGCGGCGGTGGTGGCGGTGGTGGCGGTGGTGGCGGTGGCGGTGGCGGCGGCGGCGGCGGCGGCGGCGGCGGCGGCGGCGGCGGCGGCGGCGGCGGCGGCGGCGGCGGCGCGGCGGCGGCGGCGGCGGCGGCGGCGGCGGCGGCGGCGGCGGCGGCGGCGGCGGCGGCGGCGGCGGCGGCGGCGGCGGCGGCGGCGGCGGCGGCGGCGGCGGCGGCGGCGGCGGCGGCGGCGGCGGCGCGGCGGCGGCGGCGGCGGCGGCGCGGCGGCGGCGGCGGCGGCGCGGCGGCGGCGGCGGCGGCGGCGGCGGCGGCGGCGGCGGCGGCGCGGCGGCGGCGGCGGCGGCGGCGGCGGCGGCGGCGGCGGCGGCGGCGGCGGCGGTGGTGGTGGCGGTGGTGGCGGTGGTGGCGGTGGCGGCACACAGCCGCGGCGTAACACCGCCGTTCCGCTTACTGCTGCCGTGCTGCTACCACTACTACTACTACCACTGCCCGTACCGCTACTGCTACTACTACTACCCGCTACCACTACTACTACCCGTACTGCTACTGCTACCACTACCGCTACTACTACCCGTACCATTACTGCTACCACTACTACTACCCGTACCGCTACTGCTACCACTACCACTACCTGTACTGCTACCACTACTACTACCCGTACTGCTACTGCTACCACTACCGCTACTACTACCCGTACCATTACTGCTACCACTACTACTACCCGTACCGCTACTGCTACCACTACCACTACCTGTACTGCTACCACTACTACTACCCGTACTGCTACTGCTACCACTACCGCTACTACTACCCGTACCATTACTGCTACCACTACTACTACTACCCGTACCGCTACTGCTACACTACTACTACTACTACCCGTACCGCTGCCGCTGCGTGGTGCGTGTCTGTAGGAGCGAGTGGTGCCGGGGCTGTGGCGCCGTCTGGGCGAGGAGGAGGAGGAGGGGGGAGCGGTGCAGCCGGGAGGGGAGCTCTTCCTGCCGGCGCTGCTGCACCTGCAGGCGGCGCTCGAGCCGTTCCTGCGCGGGCAGCAGCTGCTGCAGCAGTGGGCCTCGTCCCAGAGCCTCGCGGTGAGGGAGTGCGAGGGAGAGCGAGGGAGTGTGAGGGGAGGGAGTGTGAGGGAGTGTGAGGGGAGGGCTACCTGGGCCACCTTTGTCTGTGTGTGTGTCTGTGTGTGTCTCTCTGTGTCTCTGTGTGTGTGTCTCTCTGTGTGTGTGTCTGTGTTGTGTGTCTCTGTGTGTGTGTCTCTGTGTGTGTGTCTGTGTGTGTCTGTGTGTGTCTGTGTGTCTGTGTGTGTGTCTGTGTGTCTGTGTGTGTGTCTCTCTGTGTGTGTGTCTGTGTGTGTGTGTCTGTGTGTGTGTGTCTGTGTGTGTGTGTCTCTGTGTGTGTGTCTGTGTGTGTATGTGTGTGTGTGTGCGTGGCGGCTGCAGCAGGAGGGAGCGGTGTGCTGGCGCTGCTGCGAGGGAGTGTGAGGGAGTGTGAGGGAGTGTGTGTACACTGTGTGTGTGTGTCTGTGTGTCTCTGTGTGTGTCTGTGTGTGTGTCTGTGTGTCTCTGTGTCTCTGTGTGTGTCTGTGTGTGCGTGGCTGGTGCAACAGGAGGGAGCGGCGTGCTGGCGCTGCTGCGAGGGAGTGTGAGAGTGTGAGGGAGTGTGAGGGAGTGTGAGGGAGTGTGAGGGAGTGTGAGGGAGTGTGAGGGAGTGTGTGTCACTGTGTGTGTGTGTGTCTCTGTGTGTGTCTGTGTGTGTGTCTCTGTGTGTGTCTGTGTGTGTGTGTCTGTGTGTGTGTGTAGCTATGTGTGTGACNGTGTGTGTGTGTGTGTCTGTGTGTGTCTGTGTGTGCGTGGCTGGTGCAGCAGGAGGGAGCGGCGTGCTGGCGCTGCTGCGAGCGGCGCTGCTCTTCTCCCCGCCGGCGGCGTTCCGCTCGGCCGCCCACTCGTTCTACTCACGGGCCTTCAGCGCCTTCCTGCACCTGCAGCGCTCAACCACGGTGGGGGCACGGGGGGGGGGCACGGGGGCGGGGGGGGGGGGCACGGTGGGGGCACGGTGGGGGGCACGTGTGGGGGGGGGGGCACGGGGGGGGTGACACACGGGGACACACAGTGAGACACACCCGCCCGTGCGTGTGTGGTGCATCAGCCGGTCATCTCAAGTCAGTCGACCCGTGGCACCTGCAGGGTCTGTCCCGTGACCTCCTCATCATGCACCTAGCCTGGCACAGCAGTCAACCCATGGCACCTGCTGGGTCTGTCCCGTGACCTCCTCATCATGCACCTAGCCTGGCACAGCAGTCAACCCATGGCACCTGCTGGGTCTGTCCCGTGACCTCCATGCACCTAGCCTGGCACAGCAGTCAACCCATGGCACCTGCTGGGTCTGTCCGTGACCTCCTCATCATGCACCTAGCCTGGCACAGCAGTCAACCCATGGCACCTGCTGGGTCTGTCCCGTGACCTCCTCATCATGCACCTAGCCTGGCACAGCAGTCAACCCATGGCACCTGCTGGTTCTGTCCCGTGACCTCCTCATCATGCACCTAGCCTGGCACAGCAGTCAACCCATGGCACCTGCTGGGTCTGTCCCGTGACCTCCTCATCATGCACCTAGCCTGGCACAGCAGTCAACCCATGGCACCTGCTGGTTCTGTCCCGTGACCTCCTCATCATGCACCTAGCCTGGCACAGCCGTCAACCCATGGCACCTGCTGGTTCTGTCCCGTGACCTCCTCATCATGCACCTAGCCTGGCACAGCCGTCAACCCATGGCACCTGGGTCTGCCCCGTGACCTCCTGCCAGCGGGCGTTTGACACTTCACGTGGCCTCAAGGTGCACATAGCCTGGCACAAGCGTCGTGGTGACGTCACCGCCACTTAGTGGCGAATGGCGGTTGTTGTTGTTGTGCCACTGTGTGTGCGTGTGTGTGTACGTGACGTGTGTGTGTGTACGTGTGTGTGTGTACGTGTGTGTGCGTGTGTGTGTACGTGACGTGTTTGTGTGTGTACGTACGTGTGTGTGTACGTACGTGTGTGTGTGTACGTACGTGTGTGTGTGTGTACGTACGTGTGTGTGTGTGTACGTACGTGTGTGTGTACGTGACGTGTGTGTGTACGTGACGTGTGTGTGTGTACGTGACGTGTGTGTGTGTGTGCGTGACGTGTGTGTGTGTGCGTGACGTGTGTGTACGTGACGTGTGTGTGTACGTGACGTGTGTGTGTGTACGTGTGTGTACGTGTGTGTGTGGTGACGTGTGTGTGTGTACGTGTGTGTGTGGTGACGTGTGTGTGTGTGTACGTGTGTGTGTGTGTACGTGACGTGTGTGTGTGTGTACGTGAGGTGTGTGTGTGTGTGTACGTGACGTGTGTGTACGTGACGTGTGTGTGTACGTGACGTGTGTGTGTACGTGACGTGTGTGTGTGTGTACGTGTGTGTGTGTACGTGACGTGTGTGTGTGTACGTGACGTGTGTCTGTGCGTGTGCGTCGCTCGCTGCTCGTGCGCCAGGGCGAGGGAGGAGGCGCCGGCGATGACGACGACGACGACGACGACGAGGAGGAGGAAGATGGAGGCGTTGGAGTTGGAGGCGTTGGAGCTCCGGGCTGGCTGCGCTGTCCGGGCTGCGCCGTGGAGCGAGCCGCCTGCTGCTGCCGCCAGCTTCTCGACAACTTCCACCGCGCCAACCGCATCCTGTGAGCGGGGCACACGCCACCCCAGGAGCGCTGGCGGGCGGGGGGTTTATCTCTGCGCGTGCGTCTCCGCGCGTATGTCTCCGTGCGTGTGTCTCTCTGTGCGTGTGTCTCTCTGTGCGTATGTCTCTCTGCGTGTTTATCTCTGTGCGTGTGTCTCTCTGTGCGTGTGTCTCTCTGTGCATGTGTCTCCGTGCGTGTGTCTCCATGCGTGTGTCTCTCTGTGTGTTTATCTCTGTGCGTATGTCTCTCTGCGTGTTTATCTCTGCGTGTGTGTGCAGGCAGCGTCTGTCCCTGCTGTAGCGTGTGTTTATCTCCGTGTGTTTATCTCTGTGTGTGTATCTCTGTGCGTGTGTCTCTTTGTGTGTATCTCTCTGTGTGTTTATCTCTGTGTGTGTCTCTCTGCGTGTGTCGCTGTGCGTGTGTCTCTGTGTGTTTATCTCTGTGCGTGTGTCTCTCTGCGTGTTTATCTCTGTGTGTGTCTCTCTGCGTGTTTATCTCTGTGTGTGTCTCTCTGTGTGTTTATCTCTGTGCGTGTGTCTCTGTGTGTTTATCTCTGTGCGTGTGTCTCTGTGTGTTTATCTCTGTGCGTGTGTCTCTCTGCGTGTTTATCTCTGTGTGTGTCTCTCTGCGTGTTTATCTCTGTGTGTGTCTCTCTGTGTGTTTATCTCTGTGCGTGTGTCTCTGTGTGTTTATCTCTGTGCGTGCGTCTCTGTGTGTTTATCTCTGTGCGTGTGTCTCTCTGCGTGTTTATCTCTGTGTGTGTCTCTCTCGTGTGTCTCTGTGCGTGTGTCTCTCTGTGTGTTTATCTCTGTGCGTGTGTCTCTCTGCGTGTTTATCTCTGTGCGTGTCTCTGTGCGTGTGTCGCTGTGCGTGTGTCTCTGTGTGTTTATCTCTGTGTGTGTCTCTGCGTCTCTCCGTGTCTGTGTGCAGGCAGCGTCTGTCCCTGCTGGAGCGTGTGGGTGCGGAGGCGGTCACGGCGATCCTGCAGGTCACCACGGAGCAGCACATCGCTCGGCACTGTCGCGGCGAGTACGAGCAGCCCTTCCTCACCCAGCTGGAGCAGGTGGGGGCTGCAGCCCCCCCCCCATACCCCCCTGACCCCCCCCCCTCGTCACTNCCCCCGTTCCCCCCTGACCCCCCCCCCCCTCATCACCCCCCCGCCCCCCCGAGGTCTCCGTGTGTTGTGAAGCTCCCGGCAAAGAGCGTCGCTGGAATCGCTCTTCCCCCTGCGGGAGTCTAACCCCCCCCCCCCCAGCAGCCCCTCCTCCTGGGTTAGACTCCTCTACGCTACTGCTACTATTCATGCTGCTGCTGCTGCTCTTACTGCTCCTGTTGCTACTGCTGCTCCTGCTGCTATAACTACTGCTGCTGCTATAACTACTGCTACTATTCATGCTGCTGCTGCTGTTACTGCTGCTGCTATAACTACTGCTACTATTCATGCTGCTGCTGCTGCTATAACTACTACTGCTGCTGCTGTTACTGCTCCTGTTGCTACTGCTGCTCCTGCTGCTACTTCTGCTGGAATTATAACAATTACTGCTGCTATAACTACTGCTACTGCTGCTTCTGCTATAACTACTATTCCTTCTGCTACAACTACTCCTGCTGCTACTACTGCAGCAGTAGTAGCAGCTAAAATAGTTTGTAGTTTTTATTATTGACTGCTGCTACTGCTGCTACTGCTGCTGCTGCCCCAGTGGCTGGAGTTCCGCGCGCTGCGCTGGCTCCGCATGGTGTTCCACGGCGAGGGTGACGGTGGACGGGCGGTGTCGGACGAAGACGCCGCTGGCGCTGGCGGCGGCGTCACGGTGCAGGCCGCCCTGGTGCGCTGGCGGACCCGCCTGCAGTACTTCCTGTACCAGGCCTTCGCGGCCGTCAGGATCAGCGAGCTGTTCAACATCATCCGGGGTGCGTGCGGCGAGGGCAGAGGTCGCACACGGGTTTTGATTCCTTACCCGTACCCGTACCCGGCCGCACCAGGGTCGCAAACAGCTACCCGTACCTGGCCGGGTACGGGTTCCCGTTCCCTACCCGTACCCTACCCGAAATGAGTGACAAACGGCAACTCACCAGTGACTCACGGCCTACCCGTACCCAGCCGCACCAGGTCGCACCACACAGAGACCCACAGACTCACCACACAGAGACCCACAGACTCACCACACAGAGACCCACAGACTCACCACACAGAGACCCACAGACTCACCGCACGGAGACCCACAGACTCACCACACAGAGACCCACAGACTCGTCACACAGAGACCCATAGACCCACACAGAGACCCACAGACTCACCACGCATAGACCCACAGACTCACATAGAGACCCACAGACTCACCACACAGAGACCCACAGACTCACCACACAGAGACCCACAGACTCACCACACAGAGACCCACATACTCCCACACAGAGACCACAGACTCACCACACAGAGACCCACAGACTCACCACACAGAGACCCACAGACTCACCACACAGAGACCCACAGACTCACCACAGAGACCCACAGACTCACCACACAGAGACCCACAGACTCACCACACAGAGACCCATAGACTCACCACACAGAGACCCAGAGACTCACCACACAGAGACCCACAGACTCACCACACAGAGACCCATAGACTCACCACACAGACCCAGAGACTCACCACACAGACTCACCACACAGAGACCCACAGACTCACCACACAGACTCACCACACAGAGACCCACAGAGACCCACAGACTCACCACACAGAGACCCTCATCTCTTGTCGATGCCGCCCCTCTCCCGTCCAGACTACCCGGAGTCCCAGCATGCACTGCAGGAGCTGCAGGTCTGCCTGAAGAAGACGAACCAGAAAGGGCAACTCGTCGCCTCCCTCAAGACGGCACTCGAGACGAGACTGCTGCACCCAGGTGGTGGTGTGGTGTGGTGACGGTGGTGGTGGGGGTGGTGGTGGTGGTGGTGGTGTAGTGGTGGTGGTGACGGTGTGGTGGTAGTGGTGGTGGTGGTGACGGTGTAGTGGTGGTGGTGGTGACGGTGGTGGTGGTAGTGGTGGTGGTGGTGACGGTGGTGGTGGTGGTAACGGTGGTGGTGGTGGTGACGGTGGTGGTGGTGGTGACGGTGGTGCGTGGTGGTGGGGTGGTGGTGTGCGGTGGTGGTGGTGCGGTGGTGGTGGTGGTGGTGGTGGTATCGACGGTGGTGGTGATGGTGGTGGTGGCGGTGGTGGTGGTNACGTGGTGGCGGTGGTGGTGGTNGTGGTGGTGGTGGTGGTGACGGTGGTGACGGTGGTGGTGGTGGTGGTGACGGTGGTGGTGGTGACGGGGTGCGGTGGTGGTGACGGTGGTGGTGGTGGTGGTGGTGGTGACGGTGGTGGTGGTGGTGACGGTGGCGGCGGCGGCGGTGGTGGTGGTAGAGGTGGTGGTGGTGGTGACGGTGGTGGTGGTGACGGTGGTGGCGGTGGCGGTGGTGGTGACGGTGGCGGCGGTGGTGGTGGTAGAGGTGGTGGTGGTGGTGGTGACGGTAGAGGTGGTGGTGGTGGTAGAGGTGGTGGTGGTGACGGTGACGGTGGCGGCGGCGGCGGTGGTGGTGGTGGTGATGGTAGAGGTGGTGACGGTAGTGGTGGTGGTGGTGGTGGTGGTGGTGACGGTAGTGGTGGTCGTGGTGGTGGTGACGGTAGTGGTGGTCGTGGTGACGGTAGTGGTGGTGGTGTGGGAGCGGTAGTGTAGCGGTTAGCGCTACGAAACCGACGACCCAGGTTCGATTCCGCTCACGGCCAGCACCAGTGACGATTAACTGAACCGGTCCTGGGCTTCCCCTAGGTCGACTCAGCCTCAAATGAGTACCTGGTGCCGGTGTGTAAACATCGCCACTGGGGAGAAAAAGGCGGCCGGGCGTGGTGCTGGCCCCAAAAGTATGTTACGGCTGTACGGGGATCTTTGTCTTTGGTGGCGATGGTGGTCGCTGTGGCGGTGGTGGCGGTGGTGGTAGAGTTGATTATCACTTCTCTCTGTCTGTATCACAACATGCGTCTCCCCCCCACGTGCCCCCCCCGTGCCCCCCCCGTGTCTCCCCCCCGTGTCTCCCCCCGTGTCTCACCCCCGTGCCCCCCCCGTGCCCCCCCCACGCCCCCCCCCGTGCCCCCCCCGTGCCCCCCCCCCAGGAGTGAACACGGATGACATCATCACACTGTACATCTCGGCGATCCGCGCGCTCACCCAGCTCGACCCCACCGGGGTCACGCTGGACGTGGTGTGCCAGCCGGTGCGCAAATACCTACGGTGAGTCGCTCGCACTCGCTCACTCACTCGCACACTCGCTCACTCGCACTCGCTCACTCGCACACTCGCACACTCGCTCACTCGCGCACTCACTCACTCGCTCACTCACTCTCTCACTCGCTCACTCGCACACCCAGCTCGACCCCACCGGGTCACGCTGGACGTGGTGTGCCAACCGGTGCGCAAGTACCTACGGTGACTCACTCGCTCGTACTCACTCGCACTCACTTGTACTCACTCGCACTCGCTCACTCGTACTCACTCGCTCACTCGCTCGCACTCGCTCACTCGCACTCACTCGCTCACTCGCACACACGCTCGCTCACTCCCTCACTCGCTCACTCCCTCACTCGCTCACTCACTCACTCGCTCACTCGCACACACTCACTCACTCACTCGCTCACTTGTACTCGCCCGCACGCATACGCTGATGATGATGACGACGATGGCGGTAATGCCGTTGATGACGAAGATGACGAAAATTATGCAATGGCGACGATGACAATGGCGGTAACGACGTTGATGACGACGATGACGATGATGATGACGATGATGATGACGATGATGATGATGACGACGATGACGATGATGACAACGATGACGACGATGATGACGACGATGACGATGATGACAACGATGACGACGATGATGACGACGATGATGACGACGATGATGATGACGACGATGATGACGACGATGATGACGATGATGACGACGATGATGATGACGACGATGATGACGATGGCGGTAACAATGTTGGTGGTAACGACGTTGGCGACGACGTTGATGACGACGATGATGATGACGACGACGATGATGATAACGACGTTGATGACGAGGATGACTACGCCGCCGCAGGTCGCGCGAGGACACGGTGCGTAAGATCGTGGCGGGCCTGACGGACGACGTGGACGGGCCGAGCGAGCTGGCCGGGGAGCTGACGCGGGCCGAGCCGGTGGAGCTGGAGCACAGCCTGGGCAGCGACGATGATGGCGACGAGCCCGAGGACTGGAGCCCCCCGCCCAGTGACGCCGCTCACTCGGGTACTACACTATACACTACACTATACACTACGTGCTACACTACACTATACACTACGTGGAGCTGGAGCACAGCCTGGGCAGCGACGACGATGGCGACGAGCCCGAGGACTGGAGCCCCCCACCAGCGACGCTGCTCACTCGGGTAGCGCCACGGCAACGAGATCACTACACTATACACTACACTATACACTACACTACAATACACTACACTATACACTACACTATACACTACACTATACACTACTATACACTACACTATACACTACATGCTACACTACATGCTACACTATACACTACATGCTACACTATACACTACACTATACACTACATGCTACACTATACACTACACTATACACTACATGCTACACTACACTACACTATACACTACATGCTACACTATACACTACACTACTACACTATACACTACTATACACTATACTATACACCTACACTATACACTACACTACTACACTATACACTATATACACTACACTATACACTACNTGCTACACTACACTATACACTACTATACACTACACTATACACTACACTATACACTACTATACACTACATGCTACACTATACACTACACTACTACACTATACACTACACTACCATACTGTACTCTAGTATACAATATATACTACAATACTTAACCCAACTATACATTATACACTACCATACTGTACTGTTCTCTACTATACATTATACACTACACTACCACACTGTACTCTACTATACATTATACACTACCACACTGTACTCTACTATACATTATACACTACACTACTATACTGTACTCTACTATACATTATGCACTGCACTACGACACCACAACGTTGACCCTGACCCTTGACCCTTGACCCCGACCCCGGCCCCAGTGAAGTCGGGTCTGGGGCGACGATCCTTCGACATCATCAGCCTCCTGGTGAGCATCTACGGCAGCAAAGAGGTGTTCATCAACGAGTACCACACGCTGCTGGCCGACAGGATCCTGCACCACTTCAACTACAACATGGCCAGGTGCGGCTTCACACACTCGCACACACACACCACACACACACACACCACACACACACACGTCACTATCACAGCAAAGAGGTGTTCATCAACGAGTACCACACGCTGCTGGCCGACAGGATCCTGCACCACTTCAACTACAACATGGCCAGGTGCGGCTTCACACACTCGCACACACACCACACACACACACACCACACACACACACGTCACTATCACAGCAAAGAGGTGTTCATCAACGAGTACCACACGCTGCTGGCCGACAGGATCCTGCACCACTTCAACTACAACATGGCCAGGTGCGGCTTCACACACTCGCACACACCACCACACACACACCACACACACACATACACACCACACACACACACACACACAGACCACACACACACCACACTCACACCACCACCACACACACACACACCACTATACACACACACCACTATCACACACACCACACACCACTATACACACTGATGCACACACCACCACACACACACACACCACCATACACACACACCACTACCACACACACACACCACTATCACACACACACACCACCATACACACACACCACTACCACACACCACTATCACACACACACCACCATACACACACACCACTACCACACACACACACCACTATCACACACACACACCACCACACACACCACTATACACACACCACCACACACACATACCACCACACACACACTACCACACACACCACTATACACACTGCTACACACACTACACACACCACCACACTACCACACACACACCACCACCACCACACACTACCACACACCAGACACCACCACACACACACACACCACCACACACACACCACTATACACACTGCACACACACTACAACACACCCTGCTACACACACCACCACACACACTGTATTATATCTACACCGCTACACTCTGCGCCCCCCGCCCGCCCGCTCTCTCAGGGAGATCCGCAACTTGGAGCTGCTCAAGCTGCGCTTTGGAGACGTCTTCATGCACCGCTGTGAGGTGATGCTCAAGGTGAGGGGTGGGGGCACCAGTGCCCCCCGCTCGCAATCACTCACCCCATCGCTCACCCAATCACTCACCCGCTCACCTAATCGCTCACCCGCTCACCCAATCACTCACCCCATCGCTCGCCCGCTCACCCAATCACTCACCCCATCGCTCGCCCAATCGCTCAATCACTCACCCCATCGCTCACCCGCTCACCCAATCACTCACCCCATCGCTCGCCCAATCGCTCACGCGCTCACCCAATCGCTCACCCAATCGCTCACCCAATCACTTACCCACTCACCCAATCGCTCACCCAATCACTCACCCACTCACCCAATCGCTCACCCAATCGCTCACCCAATCGCTCACCCAATCGCTCACCCAATCGCTCACCCAATCGCCCGCCCAATCGCTCGCCCAATCGCTCTCCCGCTCGCTCTCTCATCCTACCCACCCACTCACTCACCCGCCCACCCCACCCACCCACCCTTCAGTCTGCATTCAACTTCGTTGCCGTGAATCTTCACCCGCCGCTCCACACGCCCAGTCGCTCCACTCGCCCAGTCGTTCGCTCGCCCAGTCACTCACACGCCCAGTCACTCACACGCCCAGTCACTCACACGCCCAGTCGCTCACTCGTGCAGTCGCTCCACACGCCCAGTCGCTCACTCGCCCAGTCGCTCCACACGCCCAATCGCTCGCTCGCCCAGTCGCTCACTCGCCCAGTCGCTCACTCGCCCAGTCGCTCACTCGCGCAGTCGCTCCACACGCCCAGTCGCTCACTCGCCCAGTCGCTCACTCGCCCAGTCGCTCACTCGCCCAGTCGCTCACTCGCGCAGTCGCTCACTCGCCCAGCCGCTCACTCGCCCAATCGCTCACTCGGCCAGTCGCTCACTCGCCCAGTCGCTCACTCGCCCAGTCGCTTACTCGCGCAGTCGCTCCACACGCCCAGTCACTCACACACCCAGTCGCTCACTCGCCCAGTCGCTCACTCGCCCAGTCGCTCCACACGCCCAGTCACTCACTCGCCCAGCCGCTCACTCGCCCAATCGCTCACTCGGCCAGTCGCTCACTCGCCCAGTCGCTCACTCGCCCAGTCGCTTACTCGCGCAGTCGCTCACTCGCCCAGTCGCTCACTCGCCCAGTCGCTTACTCGCGCAGTCGCTCACTCGGCCAGTCGCTCCACACGCCCAGTCACTCACACACCCAGTCGCTCACTCGCCCAGTCGCTCACTCGCCCAGTCGCTCCACACGCCCAGTCGCTCACTCGCCCAGTCGCTCACACGCCCAGTCGCTCACTCGCCCAATCGCTCCACACGCCAGTCGCTCACTCGCCCAGTCGCTCACACGCCCAGTCGCTCACTCGCCCAGTCACTCACACGCCCAGTCGCTCACTCGCCCAGTCACTCACTCGCCCAGCCACTCGCCCAGTCGCTCAACATGCCCAGTCGCTCACTCGCGCAGTCGCTCACTCGCCCAGTCGCTCACTCGCTTCCCCGTCGCGCGTTGTGTCGCTGCTCCCGCGACTCCCGTCGACAGGACGTAGCCGACTCGCGGCGGATCAACAGCAACATCCTGGAGGCTCGCAGAGCCGCTGGAGGAGCTGGTGCTGCAGGAGCTGCTGCAGGAGCTGGTGCAGGAGGAGCTGGTGCAGGAGGAGGAGGTGGTTCAGGAGCTGGTGCAGGAGGAGGTGGTGCAGGAGGAGGCGGTGGCGGCGAAGGATCATCGGAGGAAGTGGCCTCAACGTCGGGGCCCGCTGATGACGGCTCGCGGGGAGGCCGGGAGCCGTTGGCGACGACGCTAGGCGGGTCGGAGGCGGCGGGAGGAGGAGGGGAGAGAGGGGGGAGCGGGGGAGGACCACGGGGAGGAGGAGGAGGTGGGGGTGGAGGAGGGGGGGAGGAGGGGGGGAGGAGGGGGGCGAGTGGCCCGGCGGCCCGGCCGCGCCGGTGCCGCTCAACGCGATGATCCTGTCGGGGGAGTTCTGGCCGCCGCTCAAGGAGGGCAAGCTGGAGCTGCCGGCCGCGGTGAAGGAGGTGATGGAGGCCTACACGCGCGAGTACGAGAAGCTCAAGGTGAGGGCCTCGCGCGGGGGGGGGGGGGCGGGGGGGGAGATGACGGATCGCACGACGGTGGCCGCTGTCGCTCGCTCGCCCAGCCGCTCGCTCGCTCACGTGACCACCGCTCGCACACAGCACTTGCCCGTGTGGTCTACACGGGGGCCTTTGCGTGTGCGTGCGTGTGATTGTGTGCGTGCGTGCATGTGTGCGTGTGCCTGCACGCGTGTGCATACGTGTGATTGTGTGCGCATGCGTGTGCTTGCACGTGTGTGCATATGTGTGTGTGTGTCTAATTGTGTGCATGTGTACCTGTGTGTGTGCCTGCATGTGTGTGCGCGTGTGCGTGCGAGCGTGAGTAGGCGGCGCGCTCGCTGGTGTGGAAGCCTCACCTGGGCCTCGTGTCGCTGGACGTCCACCTGGCTGGCGGGCGGTCGCTCTCGCTCTCCGTGTCGCCCGTCCACGCCGCCATCATCATGCACTTCCAGGACAAAGGTTGGTCGGTCGGTCGACCCCGCGGCAACGTAATGGCCGAGGGTTGGGGTTGGGGTCGGGGTCGGGGTCGTTGTGGAGTGGGCGGAGTGACCCGGTGAAGCTCACGGGAGCCCCCCCCCCCCCCCACGGCGGTCGTAGCAGTAGCGGTAGAAGAGAGACAAGGAGGCGACTGAGTCTACGCGCATCGCCTGTCGTCCCACGTTGCCCCGAGCCTCGTGTTGCCTGCAGAGGCTGTCGGAGGCGCTGCTGAAGTTGCCCCAGTTGCCTAAGTTTCCCGAGTTGCCCGAGTTGCCCGAGTTGCTTGAGTTGCCCGAGTTGATTGAGTTGCCGAGTTGCCAAGTTTCCCGAGTTGCCCGAGTTGATTGAGTTGCCCGAGTTGCCCGAGTTGATTGAGTTGCCGAGTTGCCCAAGTTTCCCGAGTTTCCCGAGTTGCCCGAGTTGATTGAGTTCCCGAGTTGCCCGAGTTGATTGAGTTGCCCGAGTTTCCCGAGTTGCCCGAGTTGCTTGAGTTGCCCGAGTTGATTGAGTTGCCGAGTTGCCCAAGTTTCCCGTGTTGCCCGAGTTGATTGAGTTTCCTGTGTTGCCCGAGTTGCCCGAGTTGCCCAAGTTGCCGAGTTGCCCAAGTTTCCCGAGTTGCCCGAGTTGATTGAGTTCCCCGAGTTGCCCGAGTTGCCCAAGTTGCCCGAGTTGATTGAGTTCCCCAAGTTGCCCAAGTGTCCCAAGTTGCCCGAGTTGCCCGTGTCGCCTGCCCCGCCCGCCCCACCCGCCCCGCCCGCCCCGCCCACAGCCTCGTGGACGCTGCAGGAGCTGTCGGAGGCGCTGAAGGTCCCGGCGCCGTCGCTGCGCAAGAAGCTGGCGCTGTGGCAGCAGCAGCGCGTGCTGCACGAGGGGCCCCCGACCGCTTCTCGCTGCTCGAGGGCGGCGGGGGGGCGGGGGGGGCCCGGCGGGCCGGGGGGCGCGGACCCCCCGGGGGGGGCGGACGTGGGGGCGGGTGGGGGGCCCCCCGGGGAGGATCGGTGGCGGGGGGGAGGGGCTCGTGGGGGGCGTCGTCGTCGTCGGCGGCGGCGGGGGGGTCGGGCCGGGGGGGCGGGGCGGGAGGGGGGAAAGCGGCCACGGTCGCCACGACGACGGCGGCCACGGTCGCCATGACGACGGCGGCCTGCTGCTGCTGCTCGACTCGGACGACGACAACGACTCGGCAATGGCGTCGCAGGCCGACCAGAAGGAGGAGGAGATGCAGGTGGGTGGCAGGTGCACCGTGCCAGGCTAGGTGCACGAGGCGGTCACGTGACACACCCAGGTGCCAGGCTAGGTGCACGAGGCGGTCACGTGACAGACCCAGGTGCCATGGGTTGACCCCGAGATGAGTGGCAGATCCACCACCCGTGCACCCCACTGTGCCAGGCTAGGTGCACGAGCCGGTCACGTGACAGACCCAGGTGCCATGGGTTGACCCGAGATGATTGGCAGATCCACTGTGCCAGGCTAGGTGCATGAGGTCAGTCACGTGACAGACCCAGGTGCCATGGGTTGACCCCGAGATAATTGGCAGATCCACCACCCGTGCCCCCACTGTGCCAGGCTAGGTGCACGAGCCGGTCACGTGACAGTCCCAGGTGCCATGGGTTGACCCGAGATGACTGGCAGATGCACTGTGCCAGGCTAGGTGCACGAGCCGGTCACGTGACAGACCCAGGTGCCATGGGTTGACCCGAGATGACTGGCAGATCCACTGTGCCAGGCTAGGTGCATGAGCCCGGTCACATGACAGACCCAGGTGCCATGGGTTGACCCCGAGATGACTGGCAGATCCACTGTGCCAGGCTAGGTGCACGAGCCGGTCACGTGACAGACCCAGGTGCCATGGGTTGACCCCGAGATGATTGGCAGATCACCACCCGTGCCCCCCACTGTGCCAGGTTAGGTGCACGAGCCGGTCACGTGACACACCCAGGTGCCATGGGTTGACCCCGAGATGAGTGGGAGGTGCACTGTGCCAGGCTAGGTGCACGAGCCGGTCACGTGACAGACCCAGGTGCCATGGGTTGACCCCGAGATGACTGGCAGATCCACCACCCGTGCTCCCCACTGTGCCAGGCTAGGTGCACGAGCCGGTCACGTGACACACCCAGGTGCCATGGGTTGACCCCGAGATGACTGGCAGATCCACTGTGCCAGGCTAGGTGCACGAGCCGGTCACGTGGCAGACCCAGGTGCCATGGGTTGACCCGAGATGACTATGATCGCTGTTTCATTGCTTATGGCTTTATTTTGGTGATTTTTGAAAAGTTTTTTGGTTTGGCCATGTTTGTGTTGTTGTAGTACAGAGTTAGTCTGATGGCCTTAATCTAAGTTGTCTTGTGGTTGTTGTTGTTGTTGTTTGACTTGCATCCCACTGGGATTTTTGCACACAGCGTTGGTGTACGGTGATTTTTCTGCAATATTTTGCTGTCTTTTATTGGATTTTATGTTTGCACTGAGTCACTTTAAGATGTTTTTTGTTCATGTTTTTGTTTTTGTTTGTTGCGGTTGCACCCGATTCAAGAGCCGAATGGCTCACAGGGCTACACCTAATACATGAACTTGAACTTGACTGGCAGATCACCACCCGTGCCCCACACTGTGCCAGGTGGTCACGGCCGGTCACGTGACAGCCCAGGTGCCATGGGTTGACCCGAGATGAGGACGGCACCACCCTCTCCCCTCCCTGCCTCCCTCCCAGGTCTTCTGGACGTACATCCAGGGCATGCTGACGAACCTGGAGACGCTGTCTCTGGAGCGCATCCACTCCATGCTCAAGATGTTCGCCATGATCGGCCGGGGGGCGGCGGGGCGGCGGGGGGCCGCGCGGCGCCGGCGGGGGTGCGCCTGGCCGAGCTGCGCGCCTTCCTGGGCCGCAAGGTCAAGGAGCAGCAGCTGCTGTGCACAGGCGGCATGTACAAGCTGCCCAAACCCGGCGCGTGATGGCGCCACTCCCTCACTCGCTCACTCTCTCACTCACTTGCATCCCCCCCCCCCTTCTCCCCCCCACCTTCCCCCACCTCCCCCCCTCTCCCCCCCCACCTTCTCTTCCACCCTCTCCCCCCCACCTCCCCCCCCACCCCCCACGCCCCTCACTGCCCCCCCCACTCCCTGGGGGTCACGGTGGAGTGCGCTGGGAGGGATCTGACGGAGCTGCCCGTGGAAGTGGACGTGACGGAGCCGCCTGCGAGAACTTTCACCTGCGTCCCGGTGACGCTGCTCCTGCTGCTGCTCGCACGGGAGGCCACAGCGTTATTGTTGTTGTTATTGTTGTTGTTATAGTTGTTGTTGTTGTTGCACGACGGTCAGACCGATGTTTTCGACTCTCAAGGCGCTGCTCCAAGTTGATGTGCGTCGTTGTGTTTGTGTTTCTCAAAGTGTCTGGTGGCCGGGTTGAGACCATCATCGCACGACGCTTGACAACCCGGTTCAATCACAATCCAGTCTG
>MU249650.1:899923-1089923 GCA_018977245.1 Lethenteron camtschaticum
GTGAGTGAGAGCGTGGTGAGTGAGAGTGTGAGTGAGAGTGGTGAGTGTGAGTGGTGAGTGAGTGGTGAGTGAATGTGGTGAGTGAGAGAGTGGTGAGTGAGAGTGGTGAGTGTGAGTGGTGAGTGTGAGTGGTGAGTGAGAGTGGTGAGTGAGTGGTGAGTGAGGGTGGTGAGTGAGAGTGGTGAGTGAGGGTGGTGAGTATGAGTGGTGAGTGGTGAGTGAGAGCGTGGTGAGTGGTGAGTGAGAGCGTGGTGAGTGAGAGTGGTGAGTGAGAGTGGTGAGTGTGAGTGGTGAGTATAAGTGGTGAGTGAATGTGGTGAGTGAGAGTGGTGAGTGAGAGCGTGGTGAGTGTGAGTGGTGAGTGATGAGTGTGAGTGGTGAGTGAGAGCATGGTGAGTGTGAGTGGTGAGTGATGAGTGAGAGTGGTGAGTGAGGGTGGTGGTGGTGAGTGAGGGTGGTGAGTGGTGAGTGAGAGTGGTGAGTGAGGGTGGTGAGTATGAGTGGTGAGTGAGGGTGGTGAGTGAGAGCGTGGTGAGTGTGAGTGAGAGTGGTGAGTGTGAGTGGTGAGTGAGAGTGGTGAGTGGTGGTGAGTGAGAGTGGTGAGTGTGTGGTGAGTGAGAGTGGTGAGTGGTGAGTGAGAGCGTGGTGAGTGAGAGCGTGGTGAGTGGTGAGTGAGAGCGTGGTGAGTGTGAGTGGTGAGTGAGTGGTGAGTGAGTGGTGAGTGAGAGTGGTGAGTGAGAGTGGTGAGTGAGTGGTGAGTGTGAGTGGTGAGTGAGAGTGGTGAGTGAGTGGTGAGTGGTGAGTGTGAGTGGTGAGTGAGGGTGGTGAGTAGAGTGGTGAGTGTGAGTGTGGCGAGTGAGTGTGGCGAGTGAGTGTGGCGAGTGAGTGTGGCGAGTATGAGTGGTGAGTGAGCGTGGTGAGTGTCTCACCCTTGCGGTAGAGCGTGTTGATGACGGTGGCGAGTGGTATGAGTGGTGAGTGAGAGTAGTGAGTGAGAGTAGTTGGTGAGTGAGTGTGGTGAGTGAGCGTGGTGAGTGGTGTGGGACTCACCCTTGCGGTAGAGCGTGTTGATGACGGTGGCGTGCAGCTTGACCCAGTGCCGCTCCTCACCATGAGCCCGACGCCACGAAGTGCTCCACCAGGCGGTCGGCCAGCCGCTGCAGCCTGCCCACACAAAGACAAAGCTCCCCCGTGTAGCCCACGCAGCCCGCTGGGGCAAGCGCTCTTAGCCGGCGCGACGGCGTGTCCTTGCGTGCGTGTATGTGTGTGCGTGTGCATGTATGTGTGTGTGTGTGCATGTATGTGTGTGCATGTCCATGCGTGTGTGTGCCTGCGTGCGTGTGTCTGCATGTGTGTGTCTGTGTGATGCGTGCGTGTGTCTGTGTGTGTCTGCGTGCGTGTGTGTCTGTGTGTGTCTGCGTGCGTGCGTGTGTCTGCGTGTGTGTGCGTGTGTGTGTGTGTCTGTCTGCGTGTGTGTGTGTGTGTCTGCGTGTGCGTGCGTGTGTGTGTGTGTCTGCGTGTGTGTGTGTGCGTGTGTGTCTGCGTGTGTGTGTGTGCGTGCGTGCGTGTGTCTGTGTGTGTGCGTGTGTGTGCATGTGTGCGTCTGCGTGTGTGTGTGTGTCTGTGTGTGTGTGTCTGCGTGTGTGTGCGTGCGTGTGTGTGTGTGTGCGTGTGCGTGTGTGCGTGTGTGTGTGAGTGTGTGTGCGTGTGTGTGCGTGCGTGTGTGTGTGCGTGTGTGTGTGAGTGTGTGTGCGCGTGCGTGTGTGCGTGTGTGTGTCTGCGTGTGTGCGTGTGTGTGTGTGTGTGCGTGTGTGTGTGAGTGTGTGTGTGCGTGTGTGTGGGTCTGCGTGTGTGTGAGTGCGCGAGGCTCTGACCGGTCGCCGTGCGAGTGGATCTGTGCGTAGAGGACGTCCACCGTGGCCGGGTCGTCGTTCATCAACTCCAAACCGCGCAGGGCGACGTGCAGCGGCGCCTCGCCCAGCACCTCTCTGTGCACGCAGCAGCAGCGGCAGCAGTAGCAGCAGTAGTAGCAGCAGCAGCAGTAGCAGCGGCAGCAGCAGCAGTAGTAGCAGCAGTAGTAGCAGCAGCAGTAGCAGCAGCAGCAGTAGTAGCAGCAGCAGCAGCGGCAGCAGTAGCAGCAGCAGCAGCAGCAGTATTAGCAGCAGCAGTAGTAGCAGTAGCAGCAGCAGTATTAGCAGCAGTAGCAGCAGCAGCAGCAGTATTAGCAGCAGCAGTAGTAGCAGCAGCAGCAGCAGCAGTATTAGCAGCAGTAGCAGCAGCAGTAGTAGCAGTAGCAGCAGCAGCAGCAGTAGTAGTAGAAGCAGCAGTAGCAGCAGCAGCAGTAGCAGCAGCAGCGGGGCGAGTGGAGATTAGTCCACACACTTTGCCGTACACGCACACACACGTGTGTGTGTGTGTGCGTGTCGGAAGCGGTAGTGTCTAGGTGAGCGCTACGCTGCGCTACGGACCCGGCGACACAGGTTCCATTCCCGCTCACGGCAAACATCAGTGACGATTATCTGAGCCGGTCCTGGGCCTCCCTAGGTCGACTTATCCTAAAATGAGTAGCTGGTGCGGCGTGTGAGTGAGTGTGTAAGTGAGTGTGTGCGTGAGTGTGTGTGAGTGTGCGTGAGTGTGCGTACGAGAGTGTGAGTGAGTGTGTGCGTGAGTGTGAGTGTGTGTGAGTGAGTGTGTGTATGTGTGTGTGTGAGTGAGTGTGAGTGAGTGTGAGTGGTGCTCACCGCACGACGGAGCTAGCGGCCTGTAGCAGCTGCTGCGCTGCTTGTACCTCGCCGGCGCTCAGCAGCACCAGCGTGCCCAGCGTCACGTGTGTGTGTGAGTGTGTGAGTGTGTGTGTGAGTGTGTGTGTGAGTGTGTGTGTGAGTGTGTGTGAGTGTGTGAGTGTGTCTGTGCTCACCGCACGAGGAGCTACGGCCTGTAGAGCTGCTCGCTGCTTGCCCGCCGGCCTCAGCCACCAGCGTGCCCAGCGTCACGTGTGTGTGTGAGTGTGTGAGTGTGTGTGTGAGTGTGTGTGTGAGTGTGTGTGAGTGTGTGAGTGCTGTGCTCAACACGGAGCAGCGGCCTGTAGCAGCTGCTGCGCTGCTTGTACCTCGCCGGCGCTCAGCAGCACCAGCGTGCCCAGCGTCACGTGTGTGTGTGAGTGTGTGAGTGTGTGAGTGTGTGTGTGAGTGTGTGTGAGTGTGTGAGTGTGTCTGTGCTCACCGCACGACGGAGCTAGCGGCCTGTAGCAGCTGCTGCGCTGCTTGTACCTCGCCGGCGCTCAGCAGCACCAGCGTGCCCAGCGTCACGTGTGTGTGTGAGTGTGTGAGTGTGTCTGTGCTCACCGCACGACGGAGCTAGCGGCCTGTAGCAGCTGCTGCGCTGCTTGTACCTCGCCGGCGCTCAGCAGCACCAGCGTGCCCAGCGTCAGGTGTGTGTGTGAGTGTGTGAGTGTGTCTGTGCTCACCGCACGACGGCGCTAGCGGCCTGTAGCAGCTGCTGCGCTGCTTGTACCTCGCCGGCGCTCAGCAGCACCAGCGTGCCCAGCGTCAGGTGCAGGCGGCACGGAGACTGGAACATGGAGACGTGGAAGCCCTCGCTCTGGCGACGGCAACAACGTCAACAACGTCAACATCGTCAACATCGTCAACATCGTCAACATCATCAACATCGTCAGTATCGTCAACATCATCAACATCAACATCGTCAACAACGTCAACAACGTCAACATCGTCAACATCGTCAACATCGTCAACAACGTCAACATCGTCAACGTCATCAACATCGTCAGTATCGTCAACATCATCAACATCAACATCGTCAACAACGTCAACAACGTCAACGTCAACATCGTCAACGTCATCAACATCAACAACGTCAACATCATCTTCTTGGTTCTTTCGGTAAAGTCACGTAGAAGGGAAATAATAAAATATTAAAAATAGAACATCATAAAATACAATACAACGTGTTTAACCACAACAACACTGTGTTCAATCACCACCACCACCACAACAACATGTTCAACCACCACCACCACAACAACATGTTCAACCACCGCACCACCACTGAGATGTAGGAGGTAAAGGAGGTGCAGGAGATGGAGGTGGTGGTGTTTGGAGGAGGTGCGGATGGAGGTGGTGGAGGAGATGGAAGAGATGGAGGAGATGAGGGTGGTGGTGGGTTTGGAGGAGGTGTGGATGGAGGTAGAGATGGAGGTGGTGGAGGAGATGGAAGAGGAGGAGATGGAGGTGGGTTTGGAGGAGGTGCGGATGGAGGTAGAGATGGAGGAGGAGGAGATGGAGGAGATGGAGGAGATGAGGGTGGTGGTGGGTTTGGAGGAGGTGTGGATGGAGGTAGAGATGGAGGTGGTGGAGGAGATGGAAGAGATGGAGGAGATGAGGGTGGTGGTGGGTTTGGAGGAGGTGTGGATGGAGGTAGAGATGGAGGTGGTGGAGGAGATGGAAGAGATGGAGGAGATGAGGGTGGTGGTGGGTTTGGAGGAGGTGTGGATGGAGGTAGAGATGGAGGTGGTGGAGGAGATGGAAGAGATGGAGGAGATGAGGGTGGTGGTGGGTTTGGAGGAGGTGTGGATGGAGGTAGAGATGGAGGTGGTGGAGGAGATGGAAGAGATGGAGGAGATGAGGGTGGTGGTGGGTTTGGAGGAGGTGTGGATGGAGGTAGAGATGGAGGTGGTGGAGGAGATGGAAGAGATGGAGGAGATGAGGGTGGTGGTGGGTTTGGAGGAGGTGTGGATGGAGGTAGAGATGGAGGTGGTGGAGGAGATGGAAGAGATGGAGGAGATGAGGGTGGTGGTGGGTTTGGAGGAGGTGTGGATGGAGGTAGAGATGGAGGTGGTGGAGGAGATGGAAGAGATGGAGGAGATGAGGGTGGTGGTGGGTTTGGAGGAGGTGCGGATGGAGGTAGAGATGGAGGAGGAGGAGATGGAGGAGGAGGTGCTGCAGCAGCAGCAGGAGATGACGATGACGATGAGACCGGCCTGTGCGCTCAGCGGGACCCGCCGGCAACGCGTCGTCAGAGGCCCGAATCCAGCAGCGGATACACCACGGCGGCGGGGGGGGTGTGCGGGTGGTGGTGGTGGTGTTGGGTGTGTGGGTGGTGGTGTTGGTGTTGTTGGTAGTGTTGGTAGTGGTGGTGTTGGTGTTGGGTGTGCGTGGTGTTGTTGGTGTTGTTGATGTTGGTGGTGGTGGTGTTGGTGTTGGCGGTCACGGCTCACCCGCGTGCCGGCCCCGGTGCTGACGGCCTTGTGCCACTCGCCCAGCCGCTGTGCGAGTGGCCCCTGGGCTCCCAGCGGCAGGCCCACAAAGTGTGTCCAGGGCTCGTGCTCGCGCACCCCGCTCACCAGCAGCTCCACGCGAGAGCACGCGGAGAGCACGCTGGCGCGAGACTGCCCGCACACCACTGCACACGCGCACAGTACACACAGAGTACACACAGTACACACACAGTACACGCGGAGAGCACGCTGGCGCGAGACTGCCCGCACACCACTGCACACGCGCACAGTACACACAGAGTACACACAGTACACACACAGTACACGCGGAGAGCACGCTGGCGCGAGACTGCCCGCACACCACTGCACACGCGCACAGTACACACAGAGTACACACAGTACACACACAGTACACGCGGAGAGCACGCCGGCGCGAGACTGCCCGCACACCACTGCACACGCGCACAGTACACACAGAGTACACACAGTACACACACAGTACACGCGGAGAGCACGCCGGCGCGAGACTGCCCGCACACCACTGCACACGCGCACAGTACACACAGAGTACACACGGTACACACACAGTGCACGCGGAGAGCACGCCGGCGCGAGACTGCCCGCACACCACTGCACACGCGCACAGTACACACAGAGTACACACAGTACACACACAGTACACGCGGAGAGCACGCTGGCGCGAGACTGCCCGCACACCACTGCACACGCGCACAGTACACACAGAGTACACACAGTACACACACAGTACACGCGGAGAGCACGCTGGCGCGAGACTGCCCGCACACCACTGCACACGCGCACAGTACACACAGAGTACACACAGTACACACACAGTACACGCGGAGAGCACGCCGGCGCGAGACTGCCCGCACACCACTGCACACGCGCACAGTACACACAGAGTACACACAGTACACACACAGTACACGCGGAGAGCACGCTGGCGCGAGACTGCCCGCACACCACTGCACACGCGCACAGTACACACAGAGTACACACAGTACACACACAGTACACGCGGAGAGCACGCTGGCGCGAGACTGCCCGCACACCACTGCACACGCGCACAGTACACACAGAGTACACACAGTACACACACAGTACACGCGGAGAGCACGCTGGCGCGAGACTGCCCGCACACCACTGCACACGCGCACAGTACACACAGAGTACACACAGTACACACACAGTACACGCGGAGAGCACGCTGGCGCGAGACTGCCCGCACACCACTGCACACGCGCACAGTACACACAGAGTACACACAGTACACACACAGTACACGCGGAGAGCACGCTGGCGCGAGACTGCCCGCACACCACTGCACACGCGCACAGTACACACAGAGTACACACAGTACACACACAGTACACGCGGAGAGCACGCTGGCGCGAGACTGCCCGCACACCACTGCACACGCGCACAGTACACACAGAGTACACACAGTACTCCACACAGTACACGCGGAGAGCACGCTGGCGCGAGACTGCCCGCACACCACTGCACACGCGCACAGTACACACAGAGTACACACAGTACTCACACAGTACACGCGGAGAGCACGCCGGCGCGAGACTGCCCGCACACCACTGCACACGCGCAGAGTACCGAGTACACGCGCAGAGTACACGCAGTACACGCAGAGTACACGCAGAGTACACGCAGAGTACACACACAGTACACACAGAGTACACGCAGTACACGCAGTACACGCAGAGTACACGCAGAGTACACACACAGTACACACAGAGTACACACACACAGTACACGCAGAGTACACACACAGTACACGCAGAGTACACGCAGAGTACACGCACAGTGCACGCGCAGAGTACACGCACGACACACACATGACACACACACACACAGAGACACACACACACAGAGACACACACACACGACACACACACACAGAGACACACACACACGACACACACACACGACACACGACACACACACTGACACACATGACACACACATGACACCCACCCACGGGCCCCTCTGTGCCCAGGCGGGGGATGGTGACGCTGCACCGCGTGTCCGACTCCAGCCTCCGCTTCGTCTCCCCCTTCCTGCCGATGACGTACCTGGCACGTCGTCATCACCACCACGTCATCATTATGACGTCATCATCCACACGTCATCATTATGACGTCATCATCCACACGTCATCATGACGTCATCATCACCACGTCATCATGACGTCGTCACGTCTTCATGACGTCATCACCACGTCATCATCACTACGTCATCATCACCGTCATCACCACCGTCATCACCACGTCATCATCACCTCGTCATCATCACCACGTCATCATCATCATCATCACCTCGTCATCATAACCACGTCATCATCATCATCATCACCTCGTCATCATCACCACCACAGCAGGGTGTCTGTGGTAGTGCAGGGTGTCTGTGGTAGTGCAGGGTGTCTGTGGTAGTGAGGGTGTCTGTGGTAGTGCAGGGTGTCTGTGGTAGTGCAGGGTGTCTGTGGTAGTGCAGGGTGTGTCTGTGGTAGTGCAGGGTGGTGGTAGTGCAGGGTGTCTGTGGTAGTGAGGGTGNCTGTGGTAGTGCAGGGTGCTGTGGTAGTGCAGGGTGTGTCTGTGGTAGTGCAGGGCGTGCGTGTCATCTCCGCTCACTTGAAGAAGCGCTGGGCATGTGGGGCTGCAGGGTATCCCCGCTCCGTGCGCTCCAGCGCCAGCGCCGCGCCCGGCTCCTCACCCTGCCGTCCGTCGCCTGGATCGTCACCACGACGCACAGGGCCGCAGCGTTAGCGCCGCCGGGTGAAGAGTTCCTAGCAGAGGTCGCAACCGGGTACCCGATACCCGTACCCTACCCGATACCCGGCTGCCCGTACCCAGCCGGGTACGGGTAGCCGTTTGCGACCCTGGTGCGGCCGGGTACGGGTACGGGTAGGCCGTGAGTCACTGGTGAGTCACCGTTTGTCACTCATTTCCCAACGTCTTGTCTCTTCTCACAATTCAAGTTCCTAGAATCAACCCACCCGCGCCTGCAACGTGGCTTCATCCCAGAGGTCGCAATCGGGTACTCGTACCCGTACCCTACCCGTACCCGGCTGGGTACGGGTAGCTGGGTATCGGGTATGGGTAGGGTACGGGTACCCGGCCGGGTAAGGGTACCCGTTTGCGACCCTGGTGCGGCCGGGTACGGGTAAGGAATCAAAACCCGTTTGCGACCTCTGGTTCCGAGGGTTGGCGCCTACAGCTCTCCCGCACAACACATCGTGGCCAGGATGTTTTGTCGAAGGTAAATCATCGAAACGCAAATTTAAAAAAACGGTGTTAGACCAGAGGACGCCAAGAGGCGCACACAGCACAAAGACAACGCCGCTATCAGAGGGATGAGAGCTCGGGGTGAGCCGCTACATCATGGGACCTCCTTTGCCAACGCCCAAGTATGAGAAGAGGTTTTCCCCTTTTGTTGGCGTCCTCTGATCTAACGCCGTTTGAGACTCGGCTCCAAAGAAAGCCGCCTCTGGTGTGGACCAATCAGTTTCAAAGACAATGCCATCATATTACCAGAATGGTTTTGTTTGCATTCTGACCGCAAGCATTGTGGTTAATGTGATTCCTTGTAAAAGGTCTCAGTTTGGTGTTTTAGCATCTCAAAACAGCTGTTTTGTTGACAGAAAAAAGGGGAAAACCGATTCTCATATTTTGGTACCGGCAAAGGAGGTCCCATGATGTAGCCACACACCGCTCAACCCCACCGTCTACCCCGCATTCTTGTCACGGGGAAATTGAGTTTTCAGGGCCATGCGGCGCACAGCCGTTTCAACACGGGCAGCAATAAGATCTTTAAAAACTTTTTTAAAACACGCTTTAATGAAATGTACCGTACATGTAATGGCAGGACTCCACGACTCCAGGAAGTGGCCCCGAAGTTTGCCACGACGTAAGGAGCCGTGGGCAATTACAGCCAACGTCAGTTGAGCGTGGACAATTAGACCCAAGCCGAAACATAACATGTAAAAATGATTGCTTAAAAATATAAATTTTTACTTTTAATGATAGAATATAATACTGTCATCAGTATGACATAAGTATACCCAAGTTGCAGTCGATACCACATTGGGAAGTGGGTTAAAATTGAGTTACAAGATTTGAGGATACATATTCTTAGGTTTTTTCGGTAAAGTCACGTAGGTAAAACATTAAAATAAAAGTAAAATAAAATTAAAATTCCGACGTTTCGGAGGCAACACAAACGTCGTGATTTTTATTTTATTTTACTTTGATTAATTTTAACGTTTTACCTACGTGACTTTACCGAAAAAACCTAAGAATATGAATCCTTGCAGTCACTAAAGCTTCAAATCTAGAATTTGAGGATACGACAGACTGAACGAGTTAAATAAAGGCGTGCAATAAAAACTGCGTCTACTTGTTTGCGTTTCTCCCTTGCGACGGGACTTTGTAGGCCTACCGGACGTACGGGCGACAGGTTTGTTCGTATCTCTGAAAGTCCCTGCGTCGCTGCGCCGTAGGGCAGAGGTCGCAACCGGGTACCCGATACCCGTACCCTACCCGATACCCGTACCCGGCCGGGTACGGGTAGCCGTTTTGCAACCTGGTGCGGCCGGGTACGGGTAGGCCGTGAGTCACTGGTGAGTCACCGTTTGTCACTCATTTCCCAACATCTTGTCTCTTCTCACAATTCAAGTTCCTAGAATCAACCCACCCGCGCCTGCAACATGGCTTCATCCCAGAGGTCGCAACCGGGTACCCGATACCCGTACCCTACCCGTACCCGGCCGGGTACGGGTACGGCCGGGTACGGGTACCCGTTTGCGACCCTGGTGCGGCCGGGTTCGGGTACGGGTAAGCCGTGAGTCACTGGTGAGTAACCGTTTGTCACTCATTTCCCAACGTCTTGTCTCTTCTCACAATTCAAGTTCCTAGAATCAACCCACCCGCGCCTGCAACATGGCTTCATCCCAGAGGTCGCAATCGGGTCCCTGATACCCGTACCCAGCCGGGTACGGGTAGGGTACGGGTACGGCCGGGTACGGGTACCCGTTTGCGACCCTGGTGCGGCCGGGTACGGGTAAGGAATCAAAACCCGTTTGCGACCTCTGCCGTAGGGCTAAGTGCTGTCGGGGCAGGCAGTCGGGAGTCAGCAGCTATTCCCGTAGTGCAGGAGGAGCGCTCGGGGCTGTGGAGTGGAAGGATCCTCACCGTCCGCGGCGCCCTCCTCCTCGCCCTCCACCTCCTCGCCCCCCACCACCTCCTCCTCCTCCTCCTCGTAACCCCCGGGGTAGAGATCGGGCTCCCGCACGGGGTTCAGGCGGTACACACGCCCTCCCAAGCGCAGCAGCGGGGGTCGCAGCACGTCCATCGAGACCTGCGGCAGAGACACGGGGACACGGAGACACGGGGGCTCAGAGACAGGGAGACAGAGACACAGAGACACGGGGACACGGAGACACGGGGACACGGAGACACGGGGACACGGGGGCTCAGAGACATGGGGAGACAGAGACACGGGGACTCAGAGACACGGAGACACGGGGAATCAGAGACACGGGGACACTGGGAGACAGAGACTCAGAGACACGGGGAGACAGAGACACGGGGACACGGAGACACGGGGACTCGGAGACACCGAGACACTGAGATACTGGGACACTGGGACACGAGGACACGGGGACACAGGGAGACAGAGACACTGGGACACTGGGACACGGGGACACGGAAACACTGAGACACAGAAACACAGAGACACAGAGACACAGACACGGGGAGACACAGAGACACAGAGACAGACAGAGACACAGAGAGAGACACTGAGACACGGGGAGACAGAGACACAGAGAGACACAGAGACACGGGGAGACAGAGACACGGAGACACGGGGACTCAGAGACACGGAGACAGAGACAGGGGACAGAGACAGAGACACGGGGAGACAGACATGGGGACACAGAGACACGGAGACACGGAGACACAGAGACACAGAGACACGGGGGCTGAGAGACACGGGGAAACAGAGACACGGGGACACAGACACGGGGAGACAGAGACACGTGTAACACCGCCCCCCCCCACCTCTTTTCCACTGGCACATCTGAGCCGCGCCAGTGTACCGGTGCTGCGGTGGCTAGGTTGACTACCTCGCCTGGTCTACAGGTCGTGGGTTCGATCCCGACCCTGACGATGCCTGCTGCTGTATATTTGGAGTTTGCGTGTCTCTCTCTCCATCATCATCATCACGGTGGCTATGATATGTTGACTACCTTGCCTGGTATATAGGAGGTCGTGGGTTCGATCCCGACCCTAACGACGCCTGCTGTTGTATATTTGGAGTTTGCGTGTCTCTCTCTCATCATCATCACGGTGGCTAGGAGATGTTAACTACCTCGCCTGGTAGGCAGGAGGTCGTGGGTTCGATCCCAACCCTGACGATGCCTGCTGCTGCTGTGTATTTGGAGTTTACGTTTCACTGTCCCATCCGTGGTCGCGTGGAATCGTCTCAGGGTCCTCTGGGAATTTTCCCCTCCACATTTTAGAATTGACATTGTCACGCGTTCAGCTGGTATTGGGCCGGTATCGAAATCAAGCTGTCGTTTGGGGCCGTCCATAAATGACGTCACGCGATTTTGGACGATTTTTGACCTCCCCCTCCCCCCCTTCGTTACACGGCGTCACAAAAAGTTAGACCCCCCCCCCGTCAAATGACGTCACAAAGCTCTGCCCCCCAAAAATAAAACATGCTTCAAATCGCTTTAAACTATTGTCATTGTAGTGCGTATTTAATGTGGCGCTGCACTCTGATGTTTTTGGAGAAAACATTTATTACAAAGTCTATTTAATTTAGTAGAACGTGTTGTCTATATTTATTTATTAAAGTTGCGCATTTTGATGTAACATCACATTTCTCACACCCCCCCTCGTCACACATCGTCACAAATGTCTGACCCCCCCCCCCAGGTGCGTGACGTCATTTATGGACGGCCCCATAGCCCCACGGTGTCCTCTGAATAAGTATAACCAGTAAAAACAAAGTTTTTCACTATAAATCCTTTATATGCGTGGCATTGGTTTTCGGGCGGCTAGAGTCCTCTCGTCCTCTGGCTTGAGATGGCTGCCACTATGGGTCAGATGATTGCCTGCCACCATTAAGCAATTGGTAATTAGATTTTTTTTTTCCTAAAAGTGTAAAAATTTGGAAAAAAATTTTCACGAAATAAATTGTCACGCACAACGAGTCTGTGTGCAAAATGTCAGCTCGATTGGATCACGGGAAGTGGGTTAAAAAACGACCGAAAGATTTGCACGGTCGTAAGCAAGCAAGCGAACTTAATATAAAGGATTTTAAAAAAATAAAAATCTCTACATCAGCTCAATGCGCCTTGCCTGGTACAATAAAGAGTTTAAGTTGAGTTTGACTAAAGCATTGGTCATGCTGGTATGATTGACGTATAAACACATTGTCCTCCTGCGGAGGGAGCTGGTAGGAACGTCGGGTTGCTCGGTCAATGGCCTGCAGGGTCAACGGCGGCGTGGTGTATTCCGCAAATATGCCCGACTGTGAGGGCGGGCACAAGCCGGCGTGAGTAGGTGAAACGTTGAGTTTTATAAGGGCACCACGGGGTGACCAGCCCCTCCCCACCCAGCCCCACCCCTCCCACCCAGCCCCACCTTCCCCACCCAGCCCCTCCCCACCCTCCCCACCCAGCCCCACCCCTCCACCCCTCCCCTATCCACCCAGCCCAAACCCACCCCTCCCATTTTTGGATGCACGACGGACGGACACAATAATCCCCTGTGGGCTGGTGTAACCAGGAGGTTCCTACCATCTTGGTTCTTTCGGTAAAGTCACGTAGAAGGGAAATAATAAAAATAAAACAATGAAATATAATAAAATACAATTCTCACGACGTTTCGGCCACAACGCAAGCAGCCGTCCTCAGGTGAAGAACAGGTCTGTCGGGAAGACAGCGTCTGAATTCAGACCTACTCTTTGCTCATTCAGACGCTGTCTTTCCGACAGACCTGTTCTTCACCTGAGGACGGCTGCTTGCGTTGTGGCCGAAACGTCGTGAGAATTATTTAAATGTTTTATTTATATTATTTTATTATTTCCCTTCTACGTGACTTTACCGAAAGAACCAAGAAGATTAATCCCTGCAGTCACGAAAGCTTTAAATCAAAGGTTCCTACCAGTATTAATTACAGGTGCTATAGGCTAAGGGGCTACGCGTTGGTGGGCATCAGAGGGCAGCGCAACCGAGTTGTCCTGTACTTCTGTGCTCCCCCAACACAGTGCGGTGACGAATGGCCACAGCACCCCAAACCACGAGCCAGCAGTGGATAGACCACGGCTGGTGACGATGAGCAGTTACTGCGCAGTAGCAGCAGTAGTAGTAGTACTCACTACGTACTATGGTGCAGTCACTTATCCGCCCCAGGAGGGGTTGATGGTGATGATGGGTCGAGAGGACCACCGCTTTCGCACCGATTAGTGATCGTCATCCGATACCCACCCAGCCCCCCCCCCACCTAGCCCCCCCCCACCTAGCCCCCCCCCCACCCAGCCCCCCCCACCCAGCCCCCCCCCACCTAGCCCCCCCACCCAGNCCCCCCCCCACCTAGCCCCCCCACCCAGCCCCCCCCCACCTAGCCCCCCCCCACCCAGCCCCCCCCCCACCTAGCCACCTAGCCACCTAGCCCCCCCCACCCACTCCCCTAGCCCCCCCACCTAGCCCCCCCCACCCCAGCCCCCCCCACCCCAGCCCCCCCACCCAGCCCCCCCCCACCTAGCCACCTAGCCCCCCACCCAGCCCCCCCTTCATCCACCTAGCCCCATAGCCCTCCCCCCAGCCCCGAACCCCCCACCCACCCACCGAGCCAAGTGCTGCCCGCGCGCAAGGGACGCCGGGACGATTGTCCCGTGATGCCTCGCGCGCGCTCTCTCGCCTCTGGCCACGTGGCCCGCGGAGAAGCCTAAGGAACGCGCAGGTCGGAAGCCGGAAACGCGTCACGGGCCGTCACGCGCATGTGCTTGTGGGCCGTCCGTAAATGACGTCACGCAATTTTGTACGATTTTTGACCCCCCCCTCAAGTATGACGTCACAAAGCTCTGCCCCCCCTCAAGTATGACGTCACAAAGCTCTGCCCCCCCCCAAAAAAAAAAAAACATGCTTCAAATCGCTTTAAATTATTGTTATTGTAGCGCGTGTTTAATATGGCGCTGAACTCTGATGTTGTAGGAGAAAACATTTATTTAAAAGTCTATTTAATTAAGTAGAACTGCAGGAATTCATCTTCTTGGTTCTTTCGGTAAAGTCATCACGTAGAAAGGAAATAATAAATTAATGAAAATAAAACATATTTATTATATTCTTTTATTTTATGTGTTATGTTTATTATTTTATTATTTATTAAAGTTGCGCATTTTGATGTGACGTCACATTTCTCCCCCCCCATTTTCGTCACGAATGTCTGACCCCCCCCCCCGTAGGTGCGTTACGTCATTTATGGACGGCCCTTTAGGTTAATGTTAGTTTACATTATTAATAAGTAATATTTCTTATTTTATTATTAATTTTAACTATTATATCGTTTGTAAAGTAGTATATTAATATTCTTGGTTCTTTCGGTAAAGTGACGTAGAAGGGAAATAATAAAATAATAAAACATAATAAAATACAATTCTCACGACGTTTCGGCCACAACGCAAGCAGCCGTCCTCAGGTGAAGAACAGCGTCTGTCGGGAAGACAGCGTCTGAATATTAATGTATAATATTAATAATACACTATTATGAATATATATATAATTTTTATACGGCGTTGCCCGGGGGAAAAATATATTTTAAAACTTCTCAAACCTAAAAAACACAACATATACAAATGAAAATAAAACTTTGATCATTAGCTCATCAATTAAAATAAAATCCAACACGCGGTGCAGAAAAAAAAACTTACGCTCGCGCGCCACGATTCGATTCTTTAAATCGAGCAAAGGAATCGAAGTTGTAGATTTCTTTAGAATCGCCCTATTCCCGTGTAATCGATACCACAAACGCTCACCAGATATCGATTCTCGCCATGGTGATTCCCCACCCACCCCCAAATACAAAAAGTCTATTTTTATAATGTGTGCATGGTGTACAGTCTGGAAAGTACCCGCATGGCAAATTTCAAGTCTGTTGCATGTCGGGAAGTATGCTAAACATTTCCAACAGACACACACATTCACACATTTCCCTTCTATAGATATAGATGAAGGTTTATGGGTTAGATCGCGTTATTTATAAATGTGTCGTAATTACCCCTCCACCATCCGACACAGCCAATTAGTAAGGGATTTGGCACGTAACCAAACGCCAAATAGTTACTAGTAGTGTGTAGTGTGGTGTGTAATGTTATGTGTAGTGTGGTGTGGTGTGTAGTGTGGTGTGTAGTGTATAGTGTAGTGTGTAGTGTAGTGTATAGTGTAGTGTGGTGTGTAGTGTGGTGTGTAGTGTATAGTGTAGTGTATAGTGTAGTGTGGTGTGTAGTGTGGTGTGTAGTGTGGTGTGTAGTGTGGTGTGTAGTGTGTAGTGTAGTGTATAGTGTAGTGTATAGTGTAGTGTATAGTGTCGTGTGGCGTGTAGTGTTATGTGTAGTGTATAGTGTAGTGTGGTGTGTAGTGTGGTGTGTAGTGTGGTGTGTAGTGTATAGTGTAGTGTATAGTGTAGTGTGTAGTGTGGTGTGTAATGTTATGTGTAGTGTATAGTGTAGTGTGTAGTGTGGTGTGTAATGTTATGTATAGTGTAGTGTATAGTGTAGTGTGGTGTGTAATGTTATATGTAGTGTATAGTGTAGTGTGGTGTGTAGTGTGGTGTGTAGTGTATAGTGTAGTGTTGTGTGGTGTGTAATGTTATGTGTAGTGTATAGTGTAGTGTACTACATCAACCCACTGTTGTGTTGGAGAGCAAATCCACAACATTTACAATTTGAGTAGTACGACGTTTCGCTGGTAATTACATCCAGCATCAGGCGATTTGGCAGAATATTATGAAAAAAATATAGAAAAAAAATCTACAAAATTTTCAATATATGCAACAAAAAGTATTTTAAAAAATATTTTTAAATAATATGTAAAAAATTATTACCGTAAATAAATCGGGGTCGATTAATCCGGGGGTCACAATACATACTCCCCGTGCCCTGAAATCACTCAATCCGGGACGAGAACACCACCTCTAGAATGGAAACATTCCCATGTTCGTCCACTTCACAAAGGGGGCCCCCTAAAGATGATCCAAATAACTACCGACCTAAATTTCTATTTAAAGCTTTCGTGACTGCAGGGATTCATCTTCTTGGTTCTTTCGGTAAAGTCACGTAGAAGGGAAATAATAAAATAATAAAAATAAAACATAATAAAATAATTCTCACGACGTTTCGGCCACAACGCAAGCAGCCGCCTTCAGGTGAAGAACAGGTCTGTCGATAAGACTGAATGAAACACCCCAGGTTTGGAACATCTATTTAAGCTGGCATCGTGTATAAATCAGCCCCCAGTACTGTACTGAAGAAGATTGACTCAATTTATCACTCGGCCTTAAGATTTGCATTGAACTGCCCATATAGGACTCACCGCTGTGATCTCTACATTGGGTCAAACTCAACATTTCTTAATGTTCGACGGCTTGTGCATCAGATGTTATTTATTCATGATGTACTTACACAAAAATCCGCAGACTACCTGCTGGATCTCCTCTCTGTTTCGAAGAACAAATGTGACCTAAAGTCTTCGCTCATTTACCAGCTTCACATTCCTTATTGAAGCACAAATACTGGAGGAAGGGCCTTTGCTATTGATGCCCCGGGGTCTGGAATGCTATTGCCAATAAACTTGGATCACGATCTGTGAGATCTTCACTCAAAACTGATCTAGAGTCGCGTAGAATGGAAATAATAAAATAATAAAACATACAAAAATAATTATTTTATAAATAATAAAAATAAAACATACTAAAATAATTATTTTATGATGTTTTATTTTTATTATTTTATTATTTCCATTCTACGTGACTTTACCGAAAGGACCAAGAAAATGAATCCCTGCAGTCACGAAAGCTTTAAATCGAAATTTGATCTAGAGGAGTTGTACACCCCTAACTGTCACTGCTATTCAGAATGGCCTGAAATCAAAAGCATCGCTCCGGATGATAGCTGCAGAGTATGATCTTGTGTTTTGATTTAGTGTGCTGATCTTAAAGGTGCATTGAAAATGTTGTATACTGCTACTGATACTCCTGCTGTTATGGAGTGACTCATGCAGCCAGCTATGGCTGCAAAGTTTGGTCGTAAATGTATGTCTTTTATTGTCAAATTTAAATCACAGTTCTTACGATCACTGTTTCATTGCTTTTATAGCTTTATTTTGGTGATTTCGAAAACGTTTTGGTCTAGCCATGTTGTTTGTTGTAGTACAGAGTTCGACTAAATAACTTTAATCTAAATTGTCTTATGGTTGTTATTGTTTGACTCGCATCCCACTGGGATTTTTGCACACAGCATTGATACACGGTGCTTTTTCTGGAAGAATTTGATATTTTTTTTCCTGGATTTTTCTGTTTGCGTGTAGTCACTTTATTATGTTTTATTTTTATTACTTTATTGTTTCCCTTCTACGTGACTTTACCGAAAGAACCAAGAAGATGAATCCCTGCAGTCACGAAAGCTTTAAATCGTCACTTTAAATCCTTTATATTAAGTTCGCTTGCTTGCTTGCGTGCTTGCGTGCTTGCTTGCTTGCGTGCTTGCTTGCTTACGACCGTGCAAATCTTTCGGTCGTGTTTTAACCCACTTCCCGTGATCCAATCGAGCTGACATTTTGCGCACAGACTCGTTGTGCACTGTTTAGGGAAAACAAATTAAATATTTAATTACCAATTGCTTAATACTGGCAGACAATCATCTGACCCATAGGTGGAAGCCATCTCAAGCCAGAGGACGAGAGGACTCTAGCCGCCACACATATAAAGGATTTATAGTGAAGAACTTTGTTTTTACGGGTTATACTTATTTATTTGTTTCGGTTGCACCCGATTCAAGAGCCGAATGGCTCACAGGGCTACACCAAATACATGAACTTGAAACTTGAACAACTCACGGCACTTGCTCCGACAGAAAAGCCTCACGGGGGGTGAGGGATGGGAGATCTTTGTCTTCGAAAGAAAAATCACATCCGAGGTGCAGTGCCAGATTGTCCTAGCAGCACACGTAGCTACACACGCTACTGGCCCCGCTATCAATTCCGGTCCAGTGATTCTGCACTTGCTCTATTACTACAGTACTACACCGCCTTCGACTTTGACGAACGACCGGGTGTTTAAGGTGAGCGATTTGTCTTGTTATCTGGCTGTATAGAAAATGAAAAATACAGCTACTTTACTGTGCAACTTAAACATTCGTGTGTTTTAATATTTGTTTTTATTGAGGCCCCCTTTATAACATTTGCTACAGGCCCCGCACTAGTTTGATCCCTCACTGCTGAGGCGACGTTTGGGAAGGGTCCCTCCTTCGTGGCACGAGCTGGGGAGCCCAACCTGTGCCACGATGAAGGGGCATTGCCCGAAACGTCGTCACGAAACATCGTCGCTTAGTTTTTTTGTTCCATCCTCGTACCATGGGTGTCCAGATCACCATGAAAGTTCAGTTTACTACGGGAGTCCATTTTACTGTGGAAGTTCACTTCACCGTGGGAGTCCAGTTCACCATGGAAAAACTAGTTTACCATGGAAGTCCAGTTCACCATGGGTGTCCAGTTCACCATGGGTGTCCAGTTCACCATGGAGAAACTAGTTTACCATGTGTGTCCAGTTCACCATGGGTGTCCAGTTCACCATGGGTGTCCAGTTCACCATGGAGAAACTAGTTTACCATGGAAGTCCAGTTTACCATGGGTGTCCAGTTCACCATGGAAATCCAATTTACCGTGGCAGTCTAGTTTACCGTGGAAGTTCACTTCACCATGGGAGTGCAGTTTACCATGGGAGTCCAGTTTACCATTAAAAGTTCAGTTTACCATGGAAGTCCCCCACCCCACCCATCTCGCCTCATGCCCGGACGTGACATCACGCGCCAGCATCGATTCCGGATCTAACTAACTGGGCCCCACCGATTCCATCGCATTCGATTCCGACGATCACTCAGCTCACCCCCTCCGATTTGGAATCGATTCCGCCGAAGCTTGCGAATCGATTCCATCTACCCCACCCCACTCCCCCGGCGGTTAAAGCGACGCGTTGAATCGAATCGATTCCTTCCGCGTGAATCTACAACACGAAGCAGGAATCGATTCGAGCCCGCCTGGAAGCTTCGTCAACGTTGATCTCGCGAGGGAGAAAGGCGTCAGGGTTGTCGTCCGAAACGTCGGCTACCTCTCGATTCAATCTCGCCCCACAGCTGACCCCGTTTAGTTAATCACCTACCGTGTGTGTGCAGAGAGAGAGAGAGGAGGAGAGGAGATCGTTTGGGCAGCCGTCGTTGTTGTTGTTGGCCTGGTAGCGCAGAGAGGGTGGTAGTGGTGGTGGTGTTAGTATCAGTATCAGTGTGGTGTAGTGGTGGTGTAGTAGTAGTAGTGGTGTAGTAGTTGGTGGTGTAGTGTGTAGACTGGTGTAGTAGTGGTACAGTAGTGGTGGTGGTGCAGTAGTAGTAGTGGTGTAGTAGTAGTGGTGGTAGTGTAGTGTGTAGACTGGTGTAATAGTGGTGGTGGTGTAGTAGTGGTGTAGTGTGTAGACTGGTGTAGTGTGTAGTTGTAGTAGTGGTGGTGGTGTAGTAGTGGTGTTGTAGTAGTGGTGGTGTAGTAGAGTATAGTTTAGTAGTGGTGGTGTAGTAGTGGTGTAGTAGTAGTGTTGTAGTAGTAGTGGTGGTGGTGTAGTAGTGGTGGTAGTGTAGTGTGTAGACTGGTGTAGTGGTGTAGTTGTAGTAGTGGTGTTGTAGTAGTGGTGGTGTAGTAGAGTATAGTTGAGTAGTAGTGGTGGTGTAGTAGTGGTGTAGTAGTGGTGTTGTAGTAGTGGTGGTGTAGTAGTGGTGGTGTAGTAGAGTATAGTTTAGTAGTGGTGGTGTAGTAGTGGTGTAGTAGTGGTGGTGTTAGTGGTGTTTGTAGTGGTGGTGTAGTAGTGGTGGTGGTGGTGTAGTAGTGGTGTTGTAGTAGTAGTGGTGGTGGTGTAGTTGAGTGTAGTGGTAGTGGTGGTGTAGTAGTGGTGTTGTAGTGGTGGTGGTGGTGGTGTAGTTGGTGTAGTTGTAGTGGTGGTGGTGGTGTAGTTGGTGTAGTTGTAGTGGTGGTGGTGGTGTAGTAGTGGTGGTAGTGGTGTAGTGGTGTAGTAGTAGTGGTGTAGTTGTAGTAGTGGTGTAGTAGTGGTGTTGTAGTGGTGGTGTAGTTGTAGTAGTAGTGTAGTAGTGGTGGTGGTGGTGTCAGGAGAGGCGATGGGAGACAACGACTGGGACACGGTGACGGTGCTGAGGAAGCGAGGCTCCACGGCCGCGCAGAGCAAATCCAAAGCGGTAACAACAACACAACAACAACAGTTACACAACAACAGTTACACAACAACAGTTACACAACAACACAACAACAACATCTACACAACAACAACACAACAGCTACACAACAATACAACAACAACAGCTACACAACAACAACACAACGACAGCATCTACACAGCAACAATAATAGCAACTACACAACAACAACACAACAACAACTACACAACAACCANACAACAACTACACAACAACAACTACAACAACCACACAACTACACAACAGCTACACAACATCAACAGCTACACAACAACAACAGCTAGACAACAACAACACTACCACCACGACGACACCCCAACAACTCTTACACTACACCAACAGTCACACTAACTACACGTGGTCCACATTTAGAATGAACACCCATCACCACCACGTGTTCAGAGGGTTTGGCTGCTGTTGTCAATGTCCACGTAATGATGATGATGGTGGTGGTGATGATGATGGTGGTGGTGGTGATGATGGTGGTGGTGATGATGGTGGTGGTGGTGGTGATGATGATGGTGGTGGTGATGATGGTGGTGGTGATGATGATGGTGATGAAGCCACTTGCTCTGAGCTGCTATCATCTGTGATGGCCAGGTCAGGGTTCAGTGGGGCCTATACACACACTACACCACTACTACAACTACACACACACACTACACCACTACTACAACTACACACACTACACCACTACTACAACTACACACACACACTACACCACTACTACACTACACACACACTACACCACTACTACAACTACACACACACACTACACCACTACTACACACACTACACCACTACTACAACTACACACACACTACACACACACTACACACACACTACACCACTACTACAACTACACACACACTACACCACTACTACAGCTACACACTACACCACTACTACACTACACACACACTACACCACTACTACAACTACACACACACTACACCACTACTACACTACACACACACTACACCACTACTACAACTACACACACACTACACCACTACTACACTACACACACACTACACCACTACTACAACTACACACACACTACACCACTACTACAACTACACACACACACTACACCACTACTACACTACACACACACTACACCACTACTACACTACACACACACTACACCACTACTACACTACACACACACTACACACTACTACACTACACACACTACACCACTACACACACTAACTACTACACTACACACACCACCACACTACACTACACACATACTACACCACTACTACAGCTACACACACACTACACCACTACTACAACTACACACACACTACACCACTACTACAACTACACACACACACACTACACCACTACTACACTACACACACTACACCACTACTACAACTACACACACTACACCACTACTACACTACACACACACTACTACACCACTACTACAACTATACACACACTACACTACACACGCACTACACCACTACTACACTACACACTACACCACCACCACCACAACAACAACAGTAGACCACCACTACAACTACGCCACAACCACAATGCTCACATACAAAACCACGTCTTGTCTGTGTGTGTTTCTCCTCGTGATGAGGCTTCGCAGGATGATGAACTTTAGGATTTCTAGGGGTCACGGGGTGACCTGTAAGGTCTGAGTTGGTCTCTGGCGATGTTTCAATCGCTAGCAGCAGTGGTGATGTACTCGCTGCACTTGCCCCTAACCGCCTGTTGAAGGCTACACGGGGAGCTTTGTCTTTGTACAGCACTGGAGGTCACAGCTGATGCAACCCTGGCCGTACTTAGCTACAGGGCGTGCCTGGGGGGGGGGGGGTGGTGAGGGTGTGGTGTGTGTACGTGCCNTGTGTGTGTGTGTGGTGAGTGTGTTTGTGATGTGTGCTGTGTGTGTGGTGAGTGTGTTTGTGATGTGTGCTGTGTGTGTGTGGTGAGTGTGGTGAGTGTGTGTGTGATGTGTGGTGAGTGTGTGTACGTGCTGTGTGTGTGTGTGGTGAGTGTAAGTGTGCTGTGTGTGTGGTGAGTGTGGTGTGTGTGTGTGTGGTGAGTGTGAGTGTGCTGTGTGTGTGATGGAGTGTAAGTGTGATGTGTGTGTGGTGAGGGTGTGGTGTGTGTACGTGCTGTGTGTGTGTGTGTGGTGAGTGTAAGTGTGCTGTGTGTGTGTGTGTTTGTACGTGCTGTGTGTGTGTGCTGTGTGTGTGTGCTGTGTGTGGTGAGTGTGGTGTGTGTGTACGTGCTGTGTGTGTGGTGAGTGTATGTGTGTGATGTGAGTGTGGTGAGTGTGTGATGTGTGGTGAGTGTGCTGTGTGTGTAATGTGAGGTGAGTGTAAGTGTGCTGTGTGTGTGGTGAGTGTGATGTGAGTGTGGTGTGTGTGTGGTGAGCGTGTGGTGTGTGTGTGCTGTGTGTGTGTGAGTGTAAGTGTGTGGTGAGTGTAAGTGTGCTGTGTGTGTGGTGAGTGTAAGTGTGTGGTGAGTGTAAGTGTGCTGTGTGTGTGTGCTGTGTGTGTGGTGAGTGTAAATGTGTGGTGAGTGTAAGTGTGCTGTGTGTGTGTGCTGTGTGTGTGGTGAGTGTGTGTGTGTGGTGAGTGTAAGTGTGCTGTGTGTGTGTGCTGTGTGTGTGGTGAGTGTGCTGTGTGTGTAACTGCTGTGTGTGTGATGCGTGTGTGAGTGGTGAATGTGGTGTGTTTATGTTTGTGGCGCATGGAGTGTTGTAGTTGGTTTTGTAAATCAGATCTCCTTTGTGACAGAGTACAACCAAGTTGCGTAGGCCGTCTTGTCACCCTACACAACATGGCCACCACCCTACACAACATGGCCCACACCCTACACAACATGGCCACCACCCTCCACAACGTGTCTTGTCACCCTACACAACATGGCCACCACCCTACACAACATGGCCACCACCCTACACAACATGGCCACCACCCTACACAACATGGCCACCACCCTACACAACATGGCCACCACCCTACACAACATGGCCCACACCCTACACAACATGGCCCACACCCTACACAACATGGCCACCACCCTCCACAACGTGTCTTGTCACCCTACACAACATGGCCACCACCCTACACAACATGGCCCACACCCTACACAACATGGCCACCACCCTACACAACATGGCCACCACCCTACACAACATGGCCACCACCCTACACAACATGGCCACCACCCTACACAACATGGCCCACACCCTACACAACATGGCCACCACCCTCCACAACGTGTCTTGTCACCCTACACAACATGGCCACCACCCTACACAACATGGCCACCACCCTACACAACATGGCCACCACCCTACACAACATGGCCACCACCCTACACAACATGGCCACCACCCTACACAACATGGCCCACACCCTACACAACATGGCCCACACCCTACACAACATGGCCACCACCCTCCACAACGTGTCTTGTCACCCTACACAACATGGCCACCACCCTACACAACATGGCCCACACCCTACACACATGGCCACCACCCTACACAACATGGCCACCACCCTACACAACATGGCCACCACCCTACACAACATGGCCCACACCCTACACAACATGGCCACCACCCTCCACAACGTGTCTTGTCACCCTACACAACATGGCCACCACCCTACACAACATGGCCCACACCCTACACAACATGGCCACCACCCTACACAACATGGCGGGCCTGTTGTGATGTGGAGTGTTTCATCTGTGCGACGTGAGAGTTTGTGGCTGTGTCGTTTGTGTGTGTGCGTGGGACTTCTTTGCACCGTACGTAGCCAACTATCAGAGGTGCGGCGGATGGGACCGCAAACTCGGCACAGAGAAGCAGTTTTAAAGAAATTGAATTTTCATTGGAGATTTAAAGTGCATAGTGTGTTGTGTAGTGAGTGTGTAGGGTGTGTAGTGAGTGTTTAGGGTGTGTAGTGAGTGTTTAGGGTGGGTAGTGAGTGGTGAGTGTGTTGGTGAGTGGTGAGTGTGTGANTGGTGAGTGTNTGGTGAGTAGTGGTGAGTGTTGGTGAGTGGTGAGTGTGTAGTGAGTGTGTGAATGTTTAGGGTGTGTAGTGTGTAGTGAGTGGTGAGTGTGTAGTGAGTTTTTAGGGTGTGTGGTGAGTGTTTAGTGAGTGTTTAGGGTGTGTAGTGAGTGTGTAGTGAGTGGTGAGTGTGTAGTGAGTGGTGAGTGAGTGGTGAGTGTGTAGTGAGTGTGTAGTGAATGTTTAGGGTGTGTAGTGTGTAGTGAATGTTTAGGGTGTGTAGTGTGTAGTGAGTGTGTATTGAGTGTTTAGGGTGTGTAGTGAGTGTTTAGTGAGTGTTTAGGGTGTGTAGTGAGTGTTTAGTGAGTGTTTAGGGTGTGTAGTGAGTGTTTAGTGAGTGTTTAGGGTGTGTAGTGAGTGTGTAGTGAGTGTTTAGGGTGTGTAGTGTGTGTAGTGAGTGTGTAGTGAGTGTTTAGGGTGTGTAGTGAGTGTGTAGTGAGTGTTTAGGGTGTGTAGTGTGTGTAGTGAGTGTGTAGTGAGTGTTTAGGGTGTGTAGTGTGTGTAGTGAGTGTGTAGTGAGTGTTTAGGGTGTGTAGTGAGTGTGTAGTGAGTGTTTAGGGTGTGTAGTGTGTGTAGTGAGTGTGTAGTGAGTGTTTAGGGTGTGTAGTGTGTGTAGTGAGTGTGTAGTGAGTGTTTAGGGTGAGTGGTGAGTGTGTAGTGAGTGTTTAGGGTGTGTAGTGTGTGTAGTGAGTGTTAGGGTGTGTAGTGTGTGTAGTGAGTGTGTAGTGAGTGTTTAGGGTGAGTGGTGAGTGTGTAGTGAGTGTTTAGTGAGTGTTTAGGGTGTGTAGTGTGTGTAGTGAGTGTGTAGTGAGTGTTTAGGGTGAGTGGTGAGTGTGTAGTGAGTGTTTAGTGAGTGTTTAGGGTGTGTAGTGTGTGTAGTGAGTGTGTAGTGAGTGTTTAGGGTGAGTGGTGAGTGTGTAGTGAGTGTTTAGTGAGTGTTTAGGGTGTGTAGTGTGTGTAGTGAGTGTGTAGTGTGTGTAATGAGTGTGTAGTGAGTGTTTAGGGTGTGTAGTGTGTGTAGTGAGTGTGTAGTGTGTGTAGTGAGTGTGTATGAGTGTGTAGTGAGTGTTTAGGGTGTGTAGTGTGTGTAGTGAGTGTGTAGTGAGTGTTTAGGGTGTGTAGTGTGTGTAGTGAGTGTGTAGTGTGTGTAGTGAGTGTTTAGGGTGTGTAGTGTGTGTAGTGAGTGTGTAGTGAGTGTTTAGTGAGTGTTTAGGGTGTGTAGTGAGTGTTTAGTGAGTGTTTAGGGTGTGTAGTGAGTGTGTAGTGAGTGTTTAGGGTGTGTAGTGTGTGTAGTGAGTGTGTAGTGAGTGTGTAGTGGTGTGTAGTGAGTGTTTAGTGAGTGTTTAGGGTGTGTAGTGAGTGTTTAGTGAGTGTTTAGGGTGTGTAGTGAGTGTTTAGTGAGTGTTTAGGGTGTGTAGTGTGTGTAGTGAGTGTGTAGTGAGTGTGTAGTGAGTGTGTAGTGAGTGTTTAGGGAGTGTTTAGGTGGTGTAGTGAGTGTGTAGTGAGTGTTTAGGGTGTGTAGTGAGTGTTTAGTGAGTGTTTAGGGTGTGTAGTGTGTGTAGTGAGTGTGTAGTGAGTGTGTAGTGAGTGTGTAGTGAGTGTTTAGGGAGTGTTTAGGTGGTGTAGTGAGTGTTTAGGGTGAGTGGTGAGTGTTTAGTGAGTGTTTAGTGAGTGTTTGGGTGAGTGGTGAGTGTTTAGTGAGTGTTTAGGGTGTGTAGTGTGTGTAGTGAGTGTGTGAGTAGTGTGTAGTGAGTGTGTAGTGAGTGTGTAGTGAGTGTGTAGTGAGTGTTTAGGGTGAGTGGTGAGTGTTTAGTGAGTGTTTAGTGAGTGTTTAGGGTGAGTGGTGAGTGTTTAGTGAGTGTTTAGGGTGTGTAGTGTGTGTAGTGAGTGTGTGAGTAGTAGTGAGTGTGTGAGTAGTGNAGTGAGTGTGTGTGAGTGTGGTGTGCTAGCTGTGAGTGTGAGTGTGTGGTGTGTGAGTGAGTGTGGTGTTGTGAGTGTGTAGTGAGTGTGNAGTGAGTGTGAGTGAGTGTGGCTGTGTGTAGTGAGTGTGTGAGTAGTGTGGGTGTAGTGAGTGTGTAGTGTGTGTGTAGTGTGTGTAGTGTGTGTGTGGTGTGTGTGAGTGTGTGTAGTGGTGTTGACGACGCTGGCCGACTGTCCCCGGCGGTTGCCGTTGACGACGCTCCGGCCCGACTGCCCCGCGGGTTGCCGTTGACGACGCTCCGGCCCGACTGTCCCGGCGGTTGCCGTGACGACGCTCCGGCCCGACTGTCCCCGGCGGTTGCCGTTGACGACGCTCCGGCCCGACTGCCCCCGGCGGTTGCCGTTGACGACGCTCCGGCCCGACTGCCCCGGCGGTTGCCGTTGACGACGCTCCGGCCGACTGTCCCGGCGGTTGCCGTTGACGACGCTCCGGCCGACTGTCCCGGCGGTTGCCGTTGACGACGCTCCGGCCCGACTGCCCCGGCGGTTGCCGTTGACCACGCTCCGGCCCGACTGCCCCGGCGGTTGCCGTTGACGACGCTCCGGCCCGACTGCCCCCGGCGGTTGCCGTTGACGACGCTCCGGCCCGACTGCCCCGGCGGTTGCCGTTGACGACGCTCCGGCCCGACTGCCCCTGGCGGTTGCCGTTGACGACGCTCCGGCCTGACTGTCCCCGGCGGTTGCCGTTGACACGCTCCGGCCCACGTCCCGGCGGTTGCCGTTGACCCGACTGCCCCCGGCGGTTGCCGTTGACGACGCTCCGGCCTGACTGTCCCCGGCGGTTGCCGTTGACGACGCAGGGTCGGCGGGTCAGAACCGTCAGCACGTCACTCACCGCAACACGGCGAAGCTGGACCGCGAGACGGAGGAGCTGCACCACGACCGCGTGCCGCACGAGGTGGGCTCATCCAGAAGGGGCGCCAGGACAAGGGGCTCACGCAGAAGGACCTCGCCACGGTGAGCAGCTGCCGCAGGGTGCCGCTGTGCCCCCTGCCGTGCGCTCTCTGTGCTCGCCCTGGAGCTCGCTCTCTCCGTGTGTCTCGCTCCGTGTCTCACCCAGTGTGTCTGTGCCTCTCCCCGCGTGTGTCTCTCTCCCCGCGTCTCTCTCTCCCCGCGTCTCTCTCCCCGCGTCTCTCCCCGTGCTCTCTCTCCCCCGTGTCTCTCTCGTCTGTGTCTCTCTCCGTGTCTCTCTCTCTCCCGTGTCTCTCTCCCCGTGTCTCTCTCTCCCGTGTCTCTCTCTCTCCGTGTCTCTCCGTGTCTCTNCCGTGTCTCTCGTGTCTCCNGCGTGTCTCTCCTGTGTCTCTGCCCCCGTGTCTCTGTGCTCCCCGTGTGNCTCTCCCCGTGTCTCTCCCCCGTGTCTCTCTCTCCCCGTGTCTCTCTCCCCGTGNCTCTCTCCCCGTGTCTCTCTTGTCTCTCCCCGTGTGTCTCTCTCCCCGTGTGTCTCTCCCCCGCGTCTCTCCCCCGTGTCTCCCCGTGTCTCTCTCCCNCGTGTCTCTCCCCGTGTCTCTCCCCGTGTCCCCGTGTCTCTCTCCCCCGTGTCTCTCTCCGCGTGTCTCCCGTGTCTCTCCCCGCGTGTCTCTCTCCCACGTGTCTCTCCCCTGTGTCTCTCCCCGTGTCTCTCCCCCGTGTCCCCGTGTCTCTCCCTCCCCGTGNCTCTCCCCTGTCTCTCCCGTGTCTCTCCCCCGTGTCTCTCTCCCCGTGTCTCTCTCCCCCGTGTCTCTCCCTGTGTCTCTCTCCCCCCGTGTCTCTGACTATGCGCGTCTCCCTTTGCCGCAGAGAATCAACGAGAAGCCCAACGTGATCACGGATTACGAGGCTGGCAAGGCGATCCCCAACAACCAGATCCTGGGCAAGATCGAGAGAATCATCGGTGAGTTCGGGGTGTGTGTGGGTGTGTGTGGGGTGTGCGGTGTGTGTGTGTGCGGGTGTGTGTGTGGTGTGTGTGTGGGTGTGCGGGTGTGTGTGTGCATGTGGTGTATTGGGAGCGGTGGTGCAGCGGTTAGCGCTACGCTGCGCTACGAACCCGGCGACCCGAGTTCAATTCCCGCTCATGGCCAATGCCAGTGATGATTATCCGAACCGGTCCTGTGCCTCCCCTAGGTCTGCTCGGCCTCAAATGAGTACCTGGTGCGGTGTGCGGTAAACATGGCCACTCGGGAGACACAGGCGGCCGGGCGTGGTGCTGGCCACCCACCCCTCGTGCGCCGCTGCTACTCGCTAACGGCATCGGCCTCTACAAGGCCTAAGTGGTGGTGGTGGTGGCGTCTGTGTCTCTGTGTCTAGGTCTGAAGCTGAGGGCAAGGAGCTGGGAGAGCCGATGGGTGCAGTCATCCCCAGCAAGAAGAAATGAAACCCTGCTGCCCTTCCAGCCCTGCCCCGCCTGCCCTTCTCCCTGTCAGTCCCCTGCGTGACATGAAGCTACGTCGGCTGGGCTGACGATGATGCCGCCAGCCAATGCTGTGCTGGTTAATGCACGCACTCGCGTACGCACACACGCATGCGCTCGCACACACACGCACACACACTCACGCACACACACACATGCGCTCGCACACACACTCACGCACACATACTCACACACACACTCGCACATGTGTGCACGCTCACACTCGCACGCACACGCATGCGCTCACACACACACACACGCACACACAGTGCCACACACACTGCACACCTACCCACACACACACAGCGCCACACACGCACACACAGCGCCACACACGCACACTCGGACCACCTCACCACAGCTCCAACTCCAACCACCAGTCCGTGGTGGTTGCTCTGTCAATTGTGAACCCCCACGACTACTCACCACGCTACTCACCACGGCTACTCACCACGCCACTCACCACGCTACTCACCACGGACACTCACCACGGACACGCTTGCAACGCGGCCCCACACACTTCAGTCACACACCTCGCCCCCCCCCCACTTACTCCACAACCACTCGCTCACAAGTGGACAAAGGGGTCGGAGGGGCGGATTGCTTCCGCTGTGACCCCCCTACCCCCCCCCCCCCCCCCCCGTCGCCGCTAGGTCGAGCTGGAAGTCCGAGATAATTCGGGGGGGGTCAAGTTTGGAGCGTTCNGGGGGGGGGGTCATTGTTCAAGGGTCAGGGTAGACGTGGCAGGAGCTGGTGCTTTGGTCTTATGATTAGCCGTGTGGTTGGGGTGACAAGTGTTAGGACTCGTGTGTGTGGGGGTGACGTCAGTCTCACGCCGGCTGTGTGTGTGGGGTGACGTCAGTCTCACAGCGGCTGTGTGTGGGGGTGACGTCAGTCTACGGCGGCTGTGTGTGGGGGTGACGTCAGTCTACCGGCNGTGTGTGTGGGGTGACGTCAGTCTCACGCGGCTGTGTGTGTGGGGGTGACGTCAGTCCACGGCGGCTGTGGGTGACGTCAGTCCACGGCGGCTGTGTGTGGGGTGACGTCAGTCCACGGCGGCTGTGTGTGTGGGGATGACGTCAGTCCCACGGCGGCTGTGTGTGGGGGTGACGTCAGTCCACGGCGGCTGTGTGTGTGGGTGACGTCAGTCCCACGGCGGCTGTGTGTGTGGGGTGACGTCAGTCTCACAGCGGCTGTGTGGGGGTGACGTCAGTCTCACAGCGGCTGTGTGTGTGTGGGTGACGTCAGTCTCACGGCGGCTGTGTGTGTGGGGTGACGTCAGTCCACGGCGGCTGTGTGTGTGTGTGACGTCAGTCTCACGGCGGCTGTGTGGGGTGACGTCAGTCTCACAGCGGCTGTGTGTGTGTGGGTGACGTCAGTCTCACGCGGCTGTGTGTGTGGTGTGACGTCAGCCTCACGGCGGCTGTGTGTGGGGTGACGTCAGTCCACAGCGGCTGTGTGTGTGGGGTGACGTCAGTCCACAGCGGCTGTGTGTGGGGGTGACGTCAGTCTTACGGCGGCTGTGTGTGTGGGGTGACGTCAGTCTCACAGCGGCTGTGTGTGGGGGTGACGTCAGTCTTACGGCGGCTGTGTGTGTGGGGTGACGTCAGTCTCACAGCGGCTGTGTGTNGGGGTGACGTCAGTCCCACGGCGGCTGTGTGTGGGGGTGACGTCAGTCTCACGCCGGCTGTGGTGGGGTGTGGTTAGCGTTGGGTTCAGTGTGTTGCAAGCACGTTGAGTTTGGGGCTNCGACGTCATCTGTCGGTCCGGGNTTTGCCGACTTGAGCGCAATTTGGTTCTTCTTGTCACCCGCTAATGGCGACGTTCTCTTGAGCAGCAGCAGCTGCAGCAACAGTGTAGTAGCAGCAGCTGAGTAGCAACAGCGTAGTAGTAGTAGCGCAGCTATAGTGAGTAGTAGCAGCTAGTAGTAGTAGCAGCAGCTGCAGGCAACAGCAGTAGTAGAGTAGAGCGCAGTAGTAGTAGCAGCAGCTCAGTAGCAACAGCAGTAGTAGTAGTAGCAGCAGCAGTAGTAGTAGCAGCAGCTGCAGTAGCAACAGCAGTAGTAGTAGCAGCAGCAGTAGCAACAGTAGTAGCAGCTGCAGTAGCAGCACCTCGCCTGTCACTGGCCTTTCCCGGTTCCTGTCGCCCACACGACCGGCACTCGGACTCCAATTCCTCCTCTCAGAGTACAAAACAACGCAGTCTTCCCACTCATCACCACCACCACCACCACCCACTACTTCCCCGATACAGCTAAACAATTAAATATGTTTTTATATTCTAATTGACACACGTGGTTTTCTTTTCCATTTCTTTTATGCGGGCAACCTCGCCCCCCCCCCCGGTACTCTTCTTTGGTGTTTTTTTTAACCGACCCAAAATTTGCTGCTTGTAATCCACATTTTTTGTTTTTTAGAGAATTGCTGCAGCAACCATTGCCCGTGACACGTGCCCGTGACAGTCGCCATACAAAAATGTCCCCGGTGTGTCGCGGCCTTCGAGGCTCGGGAAGGGAGCGGAGGGGGGGGGTCTTGGGTTGCATGCAACCACAGCCGGGTTGCAACGCAATCGAACCACCCATACACGTCACCGGCGATTCCCGGTCAAAATCTCCGAGCGGTCTCGGTTGAGCGCTAAAGCCGTTGTTAGTGGTGGCGATTCGGTGCTGGAGGAGCAGCAACTGCGGACTTAGGTGGAGAGCATTTATCTGGTCCTGGTCGCGGTGGTGGTGGCTGTTGTTGTTGTTGGTTGTTGCAAGTTGTGGTCCTGCGACGGACAACAGTGTTGGGCTAAAAGCACGCGCGTGATTTTCTTTTTTGTTTTTGCCGAGCTCTCTCCTCCAGCCCTCCACCCTCCCCGTTACACCATCACCACGAATCACATTTTCATGAAAAAATAAAAATGTCATTGAAAAAAGAATTCCTTGAGCCTTCGGGTCGACTTTGGTAGATACACACACTGGCACACACACACACACTGTCACACGCACACACACTGGCACACACACACACTGACACACACACTGGCACACACACACACTCTCACACACACACTGTCACACACTGGCACACACAAAGATAAAGATCCCCCGTATAGCCTTAACAGACTGTAGGGGCAAGTGCTGTTAGCGAGTGCACACACACACACTGTCACACACACACTGGCACACACACACACTGGCACACACACACTGGCACACACACACACACTGGCACACACACGCTGGCATATACACTGGCAGATACACACTGGCACACGCCATTCGCCACTAAGTGGCGGTGACGTCACCACGACGCTTGTGCCAGGCCAAGTGCACCTTGAGGCCACGTGAAGTGTCGAACGCCCGCTGGCAGNCCACGGGTCGACTGACCGATATGACCGAGATGACTGGCTGATGCACCACCTGTGCCCCCTACTGTACCAACTTGCTGTGCTTTAGCCACCCGGCGCTCCGCTCGTTGTTGTGAGCGTCGCTCCTCCGCCCTCCGTTGTTGTTGGAGGGTGACTGCCTCCAACTGCCCAGTAGCGTCCTTCACGAGCCTCCTCCACTGAGGCCGATCTTGACACCGCTGGTACCAGTCATTGGCAAGTCCATTCAGCTCCACGTCCTCCTGTGCCACATCACTCCATCTCTTCTCTAGCCGTGCCACGCCCGTTTAGCCCCCTCGATCCGGCTAAAGAAAATCTGTTCAAGCATGCAGTGGCTGGGCATGCGGGCTACATGGCCCAGCCAACGCAGCCTTGCCTGCCAGAGGAGCTCACCGATGGGACTTTGCCCAAATATTTAAAGGATTTGTGAGCTCCTCACACAATCCAGCCTGGTTAAACCCAGGATGGATCGTAGGCAGGCCAGCCTAAATGTTTCCAACCGGTCCATTACGGGGTCCACGTTTCGCAAGCGTAGAGAAGGGAGGGAATGACCGTGGCCAAGAAGACCTGAAGCTTCGTGCGGAGTGACAGACCAGGTAGCTTCCACACAGCAGTATTACGCAATTGATGAATAGATAATGCCGCTCGACTGATTCGGAGTGAGACCTCTGCTGTTAAACTGGAGCCGGTCATAAGCACACTGCCCAGGTATGGGAATCTCTCCACAACTGCCCCATCACCGATTGGGAGTTGTGTGGGTGGAGTGTCCAATGGTACAAAATACCTAGGCAGGTGCTTAATTTTGGTGGGCTGATGGTAAGGCCCCACCTCTCATACACACACACACTGGCATACACACGTGTACATAAGAACAAAGATCCCCCATATAGCCTGTAACAGACTGTTGGGGCAAGTGCTGTTAGCGAGCACCTATGAAGACCGGCTCGCCACACAAACGGGGTGGGATGTGTGTGCCCAGAACCACGCCCGGCCGCCTTTGTCTCCCCAGTGCCGATGTTACACGCAGCGTTGACGTCACACGTCAACGCACTCGTTTCGGGGCCGAGTTGACCTCGAGCGGGGCCAGATCTCGGGGTTTGCCAGGTTCAAAGGTCGGCACGCGAACACCGCATAGATGCGCGGGGAGCCGTCGACACGGCCGGCGAGCGGAACGTCGAGTAAGAATGGGCTGCAGAATGTTCCCGGATCTTCATAAAAATGAAAGTCGGGCCTGTAAGGTTGTGGACGAGGCACGGGTCGAAGAAACACGGCCGCCGACGTCTGAGAGTGCGTAGAGGGGGAGCAGTGTGTAGCAGGGCGGTGTGTGTAACATCGCCACTGGGAGACAAAGGCGGTCGGGCGTGGTGCTGGCCACCCACCCCTCGTGTGCCGTTCCGGCCTTCATAGGTGCTCGCTAACAGCACTTGCCCCTACAGTCTTAGGCTATATGGGGGATCTTTGTGTACGGGGGAGCGGTGGTGTAGCGATTAGCGCTACGAACCAGGTGACCCGAGTTCGATTCCCGCTCACGGCCCACACCGGTGATGATTATCTGAACCGGTCCTGGGCCTCCCCTAGGTCAACTCAGCCACAAATGAGTACCCGGTGCGGTGTGTAAAACATCGTCACTGGGGAGACAAAGGCGGCCGGGCGTGGTGCTGGCCACCCATCCGCTCGTGTGCCGTGCCGGCCTTCACAGGTGCTCGCTGACAGCACTTGCCCCAACAGTCTGTTCAGGCTACGGCCTGCATGCTGCTTTACATTACCACGCGATGATGATGATGATCTTCTTGGTTCTTTCGGTAGTCATGTAGAAGCGAAATAATAAAATAATAAAATAATTCTCACGACGTTTCGGCCACAACGCAAGCAGCGGTCCTCAGGTGAAGAACAGGTCTGTCATTCAGACGCTGTCTTCCCGACAGACCTGGTCTTCACCTGAGGACGGCTGCTTGCGTTGTGGCCGAAACGTCGTGAGAATTATTTTATGNTTTATTTGTATTATTTCCCTTCTACGTGACTTTGCCGAAAGAACCAAGAAGATGAATCCCTGCAGTCACGAAAGCTTTACGTCGAAAGATGATGATGATAATGATCATCAGCCGACCACTTCCTTGAGCTATTAATTGCGATGGCCTGGGTCGCTTGTGCACAAAAAGAGCTCCACACCTCAGTTGGGGTGGGGGGGGGGGCGAGCGATCTTTGTGTTGCGTGTTCAACTTCTTTCGCGCCGTACGCACAACCAAAAAACCCGCGGATATCCGACTTCGCCAAATGTGACGGGACCTGCAACTCGTTGGCGGTGTTCGTGGGGGAGGTGGGTGGGTGGCGTTATTTTATTTTATTGAAAAAAAATAGCCAGCGGCGTAATATTTACTAAACGCGTCGAGCCGAGCGAATGGTCATCGGGATACGCGTTGACGGCTCGGCCCCGTCAAGTCACGTGGGGGGGGGGGGGAGCAGAGGTCACAACCGGGTACCGATACCCGTACCCTACCCGATACCCGGCTACCCGTACCCGGCCGGGTATCGGGTACGGGTAGGCCGTGAGTCACTGCGAGTCACCGTTTTCACTCATTTCCCAACGTCTTGTCTCTTCTCACAATTCAAGTTCCTAGAATCAACCCACCCGCGCCTGCAACGTGGCTTCATCCCAGAGGTCGCAATCGAGTACCCGGCCGGGTACGGTAGGGTACGGGTACGGCCGGGTATGGGTACCCGTTTGCGACCCTGGTGCGGCCGGGTACGGGCAAGGAATCAAAACCCGTTTGCGACCTCTGCCCCTCGCCGCCGGCCCCCTCGCTGCCGGCCCCCCTTAAGGACGATCCAATATGAACGAGCGTCGCGTTCAGCTGCTGTGCTGCCGTGACCGCGGGGGAGCGAGCCGTCCGCGGCCGCCACGAGCGCCCGCGCTGACCAACGTGGTGAAGTATGGTCAAACACCCCCCCCCCCCCACCACTCACTACTACGACCGACACGATTGGGAAAAGGCCTTCGTCGGCATTAGATTAACAAAGGGTTGTATTATCATATGTACATGGTACTGTGCGTACGCGTGAGAGCGCGCGCGTGTGTGTACTGGTGTGTGTGTGTACTGGCATGCATGTGTGTACTGGCGTGTGTGTGTGTACTGGCGTGCGTGTGTGTACTGTGGACACACGCACACCCTGTGCCGTGCATGGTGAGTTGGTGCGTGTGTTTGTACTTGTGTACGTGGGGAGCGGTAGCGTAGCGGTTAGGGGCCATCCATTTAGTACGCACGCAAACATCGGTAAAAATTTGACCCCTCCCCCCTTCTACTTTTTACACCCTCCCCTCCTGCGTTCGCTCGCTTGACGCACCACCCCACCCCCCAGAATCCCATAGAACGGCCGATATTTTGTATAGGTTCAAAAGATCTGTTATATTCTTTAACCCATAACGTGACTTTACCCAAAGACCCATGAAAGCTTCAAGTCAAGATTTCAACGTCTCTTGTGATCTCAAAACACAATTAAAACTCGGTGAACTTGTCTTTATAAAAAGTGCGTCGACTGACCATCTGCTGTAACAGGAGCCCGATGCACAGACCAGTATTAGTACTCAAGTCCAGGCAGCAGCAGCAGCAGCACAGAGCGGCAGCTAAAATCTTGAGCGAGCGGCAGTCTGCAGCGAGCGAGATTGCAGGATGTGTGATCATCGTCCATGGTGGGACAGGCGCCAGACGATGAGAGACTCACTGCTGAGCTGAGTGACAGTCAGGGGCACGGTGGCCAGAGGTCGCAAACGGGTTTTGATTCCTTGCCCATACCCGGCCGCACCAGGGTCGCAAACGGGTACCCGTACCCTACCATACCCTACCCGTACCTGGCCGGGTATCGGGTAGGGTACGGGTATCGGGTACCGATTGCGACCTCTGGGATGAATTCTAGATTTGAAGCTTTCGTGACTGCAAGGATTCATATTCTTAAGTTTTTTCCGGAATTTCTCTCACTTGATACAGCAGTCGTGCTGTAACGGTTTTCACCCGAAGACGGAAGCTTGTGTTGCCTCCGAAACGTCGTGGTTTTTATTTGATTTTTATTTTACTCTGGGATGAAGCCATGTTGCAGGCACGGGTGGGTTGATTCTAGGAACTTGAATTGTGAGAAGAGACAAGACGTTGGGAAATGAGTACCCGGCCGCACCAGGGTCGCAAACGGATACCCGTACCCAGCTGGGTACGGGTAGCCGGGTATCGAGTAGGGTACGGGTATCGGATACCCGGTTGCGACCTCTGACGGTGGCACGCAAGCGACACCTCTCCCACAGTCCCACTTCTCCCGGCAGTACAGCTCTAGACACTGAACTGTGGCTCACTTGAAGGCCGTATGTCGACAATTTGTTACCGAGGCTTCACACCCCCGTACATTGTCGGTAGACCCCGATACGCAAGCGAACGCATTTGGGTTAACCCCCCTCCCTNCCCCCTCCATGCGTACGGACTCAATGGACGGCCCCTTAGCGCCACGCTTGCGAACCCGGCGACCAGAGTTCCATTCCCGCTCACGAACACCGCCGACACCACCGCTGGCGATTATCCGAACCGGTCCTGGTGCCTCCTCCCCCTAGGTCGGCTCGGCCTCAAACGAGTATCTGGTGCGACGTGTAGCAGACATCGCCACCGGTGGGAGACAGAGGCGGCCGGGTGTGGTGGTGCTGGCCACCCGCCACCTCGTGTGCCACAGCGCCGGTCTTCGTAGGTGCTGCTCACTAACAGCACTTGCTTCCAACAATCTGTTAAGGCTACACAGGGGATCTTTGTTGTGTGTGTGTGAGCGAGTGTGTGTGTGAGCGAGTGTGTGAGCGAGTGTGTGTGTGTGAGCGAGTGTGTGTGTGTGAGCGAGTGTGTGTGTGTGAGCGAGTGTGTGTGTGACCGAGTGTGTGTGTGAGTGTGTGTGACCGAGTGTGTGTGTGACCGAGTGTGTGTGTGTGAGCGAGTGTGTGTGTGTGTGAGCGANTGTGTGTGTGTGTGAGCGAGTGTGTGTGTGTGTGTGAGCGAGTGTGTGTGTGAGCGAGTGTGTGTGTGTGAGCGAGTGTGTGTGTGAGCGAGTGTGTGANTGTGTGTGTGTGTGAGCGAGTGTGTGTGAGCGAGTGTGTGTGTGACCGAGTGTGTGTGTGTGAGCGAGTGTGTGTGTGTGCGAGTGTGTGTGGGCGAGTGTTTGTGTGAGCGAGTGTGTGTGAGCGAGTGTGTGTGTGAGANTGTGTGTGTGTGTGAGCGAGTGTGTGTGAGCGAGTGTGTGTGTGAGCGAGTGTGTGTGAGCGAGTGTGTGTGACCGANTGTGTGTGTGAGCGAGTGTGTGTGTGTGAGCGAGTGTGTGTGTGTGAGCGAGTGTGTGTGCGAGCGGTTAGCGCTACGCTGCACTACAAACCAGGCGTCCCGAGTTCGATTCCCGCTCACGGCCAACACCAGCGACGATTGTCAGAACCGGTCCCGAGCCTCCCCTAGGTCGACTCAGCCTAAAACGAGTTACCTGGTGCGTTGTGTAAACATCGCCTCTGGGGAGACAAAGGCGGCCGGGCGTGGTGTTGGCCACCCACCCCCTCGTGTGCCGTGTCGGCCTTCATAGGTGTTACTCGCTAACAGCACTTGCCCCTACAGTCTGTTACAGGCTACAACGGGGAAATCGCCGGCGCCGCCGCCGCCATCACCACCACCGCCATNCATGGTGAGGGAGATGTCCGTGAGCGCCCTCTGCAAGATGGTGCTCGCCATCATCACCATCATCACCGTCATCATCACCATCACCACCACCGCAGCCATCATCACCATCACCACCACCGCAGCCATCATCACCGCCACCGCCGCCCTACATGGTGAGGGAGATGTCCGTGAGCGCCCTCTGCAAGATGGTGCTCGCCATCATCACCATCATCACCGTCATCATCACCATCACCACCACCGCAGCCATCATCACCATCACCACACCGCAGCCATCACCGCCACGCCGCCTACATGGTGAGGGAGATGTCCGTGAGCGCCCTCTGCAAGATGGTGCTCGCCATCATCACCATCATCACCGTCATCATCACCATCACCACCACCGCAGCCATCATCACCATCACCACCACCGCAGCCATCATCACCGCCACCGCCGCCCTACATGGTGAGGGAGATGTCCGGCGCCCTCTGCAGATTGCTCGCCATCATCACCATCATCACCGTCATCATCACCATCACCACCACCGCAGCCATCATCACCGCTGCCATCACCGCCACCGCAGCCCTACATGGTGAGGAGATGTCCGTGAGCGCCCTCTGCAAGATGGTGCTCGCCTCCCGCTGGGAAGCAGCTCCTTGGCCTGCAGCTCCTCCACGAGTTCACGGAGGTCGCGCCAGCGCCGCTCGGCCCGGCGCGCGCGCTGCCGGCACAGCTTCAGCTTGCGCCGCGCCCCCTCCAGCTCCTCCTCGAGCCGCACGATCTTGCGCTTGGCCACGCCGGGCGTGCCCAGCGAGTAGTTGTGCTCGAGGCCGACTCCGCGCGGCGCCGGCGGGGCGCACACGCCCGCCACCGACAGGAGGCGCCCCACCGTCGCCACGGCGCTGGCGCGGCTCGGGGCGCCGGCGGCGTCGGCCGGCGCGTCGCCGCCGCCGTCGGGCCGTCTCCGTCGCCGCCGTCGCCGTCGTGGCCGGGGCTCGGCATGAAGTGCGTGGCGTTGACGAAGGTCGCCAGCTCGCCGGCCACGGAGCCGTCGTCCAGGAGCTTGACGCGTCGGCGCCGCCGCTTGGGGTGAGGGACGTGGCGGCGGCGGCGGAGTCGGCGCCATCTTCCAGCTGCTGCTGCGGCTGCTGCTGCTGCGGCTGCTGCGGGTCCAGCTGCGGCTGATCCAGCAGCAGCTGCTGGAGCTGCTGCTGCTGCTGTAGCTGCAGCTGCAGCTCATACTGCTGCTCCTGTTCCTGAGACAGTGGCTGTAACTGCGGTGGCGGCTGGGACTGTGATTCTTGCTCCTCCTGCTGCTGCAGTTGCAGCTGCAGCTTCTTCTTCTTGAGTCGCCGGCGGGAGGTGGAGGCCTGGAGGAGAGAGAGAGACGGAGGCTACGTGGGTGGTCTGTGTGTATCTGTGCGTCCGTGTGTCTGTGCGTCCCTGTGTGTGTCTGTGCGTCGGCCTCTGTGGAGGAGGCTCGTGAAGGACGCTACTGACAGTTGGAGGCAGTCGCCCTCCAACAACAACGGAGGGCGGAGGAGCGACGCTCACAACAACGAGCAGTGCCGGGTGGCTAAAGCACAGCAAGTTGGCACAGTAGGGGCACAGGTGGTGCATCAGCCAGTCATCTCGGTCATCTCTCAGTCGACCCGTGGCACCTGCTGGGTCTTCCCCGTGACCTCCTGCCAGCGGGCGTTTGACACTTCACGTGGCCTCAAGGTGCACGTGCCTGGCACGAGCATCGTCGTGACGTCACCGCCACTTAGTGACGAATGGCGGTTGTTGTTGTGTGTCCCTGTGTCTGGGTGTCTCTATGTCCTGTGTCCGTGTGTGTCCCTGTATCCCTGTCTCTAAGCCTGTGTGTCTACGCGTGCACAAGCGAGTTATTATGTGGCGAGAGGCGTGCAGCGGTTAGCGCGCTGCGCTTCAAACCGGCGACCCGAGTTCGATTCCCGCTCACGGCCAACACCAGTGACGATTATCTGAACCGGGCCTCCTAGGTCGACGCAGCCTCAAATGATGAGTACCTGGTGCGGCGTTCATTAAACATCGCCACTGGGGAGACAAAGGCGGCCGGGCGTGATGTTGGCCACCCATCCCCCATCACGTGCTGAAACCGGGCTTCATAGGTGCTACTCGCTAACAGCACTTGCCCCAACAGCAGGCCACACGGGGGTCTTGTCTGTGTGGTGCCGGACGGTAACGCGGTGGTGGTCGTGAGCAATGCCAGGGAAGGAACGCCGATCACCTCATGGTGCTCACAGCCACCACAGCGGCCAAACGGGGGGCTCTGGACGGGTGTGGGGGGCCAGTGACCCCTCCACCTTCACTCAAGTTCGTGCAAAATATCGAACTCGGCTTGACCCTAAAGTGCACACAGCCTGGCACAAGCGCCGTGGTGACGTCGCCGCCACTTAATGGCGGTTGTTGTTGTTGTCTGTGTATGCTTCTGTGCAGAGACACGCGCAGAGACACTTGGGAGACGCACGCGCAGACATGCTCACACAGACGACACACGCAGAGACACGCACAGACACACGCAGATGACACGCACAGACACACGCAGACGAGACACGCACAGACACACGCAGACGACACGCACAGACACACGCAGACGACACGCACAGACACACGCAGACGACACGCAGACACACGCAGACGAGACACGCACAGACACACGCAGATGACACGCACAGACACACGCAGATGACACGCACAGACACACAGACAGACACGCACGCACACGCAGACGACACGCACAGACACACGCGGATGACACGACACACAGACACACGCAGACGACACACGCAGACACACGCAGACGAGACACGCACTCACAGACGACACACAGACGACACGCACAGACACACGCAGACGACACGCACAGACACACGCAGATGACACGCACAGACACACGCAGACGAGACACGCACAGACACACGCAGACGACACGCACAGACACACGCAGACGACACGCACAGACACACGCAGACGCACACGCAGACACACGCAGACACACGCAGAAGACACGCACAGACACACGCAGATGACACGCACAGACACACGCAGATGACACGCACAGACACACGCAGACGAGACACGCACAGACACACGCAGACGACACGCACAGACACACGCGGATGACACGCAGACACACGCAGACGACACACGCAGACGAGACACGCACTCACAGACGACACACAGACGACACGCACAGACACACGCAGACGACACGCACAGACACACGCAGATGACACGCACAGACACACGCAGACGACACACGCAGACACACGCAGACGAGACACGCACTCACAGACGACACACAGACGACACGCAGACGACACGCACGCTCACAGACAACACGCACGCTCACAGACGCACACGCACACAGACGACACACACAAACGAGACACACAGACGACACGCAGACAACACGTAGACGACACGCACACACGTGTTGGCACGCCGTCTCACCGTGTACTTGGGAAGCTGAAGATGGAGGGGAGCGAGTTGTCGCGTAGCCGCGTGTCTGGCCCGTGCGGTCGAAGCAGGAGGAGTGGAAGTGCTTGGAGCACAGCGACGTGTGGCGGCTCGGCACGAAGTTGATGCGGCGCACGCGGCGCACCCACTCACGGCGCCGCAGCGGGTCCAGCGGGAACCTGGGGGGGAGGGGGGTGGAGGGGAGGGGTGGAGGGGAGGGGGGAGAGGTGGGGGGAGGGGTGGANGGGAAGGGGGTCGTGGGGGGGGTCGTGGTGGAGGGGAGGTGTGGGGGGGAGGGGTGGANGGGAGGGGGTCGTGGTGGGGGGAGGGGGTCGTGGTGGNTGGGGGGGAGTCGTGGTGGGGGGAGGGGGTCGTGGTGGGGGGAGGGGGGTCGTGGTGGAGGGGAGGGGGGTCGTGGTGGAGGGGGTGGAGAGGGGGGGGGGTGGGGGGGGAGGGGAGGGGGGAGCNGGGGGGGTCGTGGGGAGGGGGTGGTGGTGGGGGAGGTTATGTGTAAACACCGCATCAGGTTACTCATTTGAGTCTGAGTCGACCTAGGGGAGGCCCAGGACCGGTTCAGATAATCGTCACTGGTGTTGGCCGTGAGCNGGAATCGAACCCGGATCGCTGGGTTCATAGCGCAGCGTAGCGCTAACCGCGACACCACCGCTCCCCACACACACGTACCTACACACACGTACGTACACACACGTACCTACACACACACACACACACCCACACACCACCTACACACACACGCCTACACACACACACCTACACGCACACACCTACACGCACACACCTACACGCACACACACACCTACACACACACCTACACGCACACACACACACCTACACGCACACACACACCTACACACACACCTACACACACGCACCTACACACACCTACACCTACACACACACCTACACACACTACACACACACCTNCACACACACACACACCGAGACACACACACACACACACACACTACACACACACACCTACACCAAGCACAAACGCGTTGTGCACCGTCGCACTTTGGGACTCGCTTGCGCCCAGGGATGTTGCCAGGGTGGGGACCGTTACCTCCGGCGCCCCTCTCGCTCCACGCGCCTCTCACTCGTCCCAATCGTCGTCACCCATCGTTCACTTCAGAGGCTCACCCACCCACCGCTCGCTCACCCACCGCCGGTCACCCACTCGCTCACATACTCACCCACCCACCCGCTCGCTCACCCGCCCATCCGCTCGCTCGCTCGCTCACCCGCTCGCCCGCCCGCTCGCCGCCCGCCCGTTCGCCCGCTCGCCCCCGCCCGCTCGCTCGCCCGCCGCCCGCCGCCCGCCCGCCCGCTCGCTTGCTCACCCACCCACCAACCCGCTCGCTCACCCACCCACCCGCTTACCCACCCACCCGCTCGCTCATCCGCTCACCCACTCGCTCACATACTCACCCACCCATTCACTCACCCACTCGCTCTCTCACCTGCCTACCCGCTCGCTCACCCGCTCACCCACTCGCTCGCTCACTCATTCATTTGCTCACCTACCCGCTCGCTCACCCACTCGCTAGCTCACCCATTCATTCGCTCACCCACTCGCTCGCTCACCCACTCGCTCACCCACCCACTCGCTCACTCACCCACCCATTCACTGACCCACCACTCGCTCACCCGCTCACCCGCCCGCTCACCCACCCACCCACCCGCTCACCCACCCGCTCACATACTCACCCACCCATTCACTGACCCACCCACTCACCCGCTCATCCGCCGCTCACCCACCCGCTCTAATCACCCGTTCACCCACCCGCTCTAATCACCCGCTCTAATCACCCGCTCACCCACCCACCCGCTCACCCACCCACTCACCCGCTCACCCACCCACCCGCTCACCCACCCACTCACCCACCCACCGCTCACCACCCACCCGCTCACCCGCCGCTCACCCACCCACTCACCCGCCGCTCGCTCACCCACCCACTCACCCACCCACTCCCCCACACCCACCCACCCGCTCACCCACCACCCGCTCACCCACCCGCTCACCCACCCGCTCACCCACTCACCCGCTCACCCGGCCACGCGCTTGATGACCACTCGCGCACTCTGCCGCTCACCGAGTAGCCCCCCCCCCCTTAGCCTCACAGCTGTTACTCCACCAAAGACAAACGTCCCCCGTGTAGCCTCAACAGGCTGCAGGGGCAAGTGCTGCTAGCGAGCAGCACCTATGAAGGCTACCGGCACTGTGGCACACGAGGGGTGGGTGGCCAGCACCACGCCCGGCCGCCTTTGTCTCTCCCCAGTGGCGATGTTTACACCACCGGACCAGTTTACTCATTTGAGGCTGAGCCGACCTAGGAGAGGCCCACGACCCGAGTCCAAATAGTCAGCTCTATGAGCGTGAATCGAAATCTCGGAGTCGCTGGGTTCATATCGCGGCGCGCTAACCACTGCGCCACCGCTCCCTGTCACAACCGCGCACGCGCGCGCGCCACCACCACACAAAGCTGCCCCGTATAGCCTCAACGTGCTGTGAGGGGCAAGTGCTGTTAGCGATGTGCACACACACAGACACACACACAGAGACACACACACACACACGAGACACACACACACAACAGACACACACACACAGACACACACACAGACACACACACACACNGACACACACACACAGAGACAACACAGACACACACACAGACACACACACACAGGCACACACACAGACACACAGGCACACACAGACACACACACAGACACACACACCCAGACACACACACACAGACACACACACGACACACTCACCAACGCGTCCGTCGGTAGTAACACAGCGCGGCGGTCGAAGTAAAAACACAACGAACGAACGGACGGGCCCCGACGTTTCGGGCGATGGCCCTCCCCCCCCCTCTTCTGAATCTTCGCGCGCAAACGACCGCCTTCGCCTTAGCCGCGCGCACCACGCGATGCTCACCTGTGGAAACTGATGTCGTTGTTTTGCTCACCACGGACTTGCAGCCGAACGCGGCGCACGTCGTGGGCATCCTGGAGCCGGGATTTACTTTCTTATTTCGTGGGGGCGCCCCCCCTTCCCACCGCGCGCCTTTGCGCGGGAAAACCGCGGGGCCTCGCGAACGCCTTGACTAAGATGGCGGCCGCGCGGGCTTCTTCTCCCTCACCCGGGGTCACGTGGGCAGCCCCCTCCACCAACCGACGTGGCCCGCCCACAGGCGCGCGCCACCCTCCCCCTTTCCCAGTGACGTCATCGCGTAGAGAGGGAAGGGGGGAACGTGGCTGCGCGAGGCGACGTGAGCCGTGCGCGGTGACGTCATCACGCACGGCAACGCGAGGCGACGTGGCTGTGCGCGGTCACGTCATCACGCACGGCAACGCGAGGCGACGTGGGCCGTGCGCGGTGACGTCATCACGCACGGTTGTGCGAGGCGACGTGGGCGTGCGCGGTGACGTCATCACGCACGGTTGCGCGAGGCGACGCGAGCGGGGACGACAGCACGCACGACTCGCGCGTGGCGCAGTGAGCCGTGCGCGGTGACGTCATCACGCACGGATGCGCGAGGCGACGCGAGCGGTGACGTCATCACGCACGTATACGTGAGCCGTACGCGGTGACGTCACGCGCCCCTGCGCCCTGGCCCAGGGAAACCCCGTCGCCCTTCTCTCTTTCCCTCTCTCAAGACGAGGCGACGTGCAGGTAGGGCCGCTTCGCTCCGCGTGTCGCGCCGCGTTCGTCGCTCGCTCTCCTTCCTCGTGATCACCGCCGCGCTCCCTCGGCTCCACCGAGCGAGGAGACGAGAGATCGGCAAGGGAGGCGAGGGCTGTGGCGGATTGCCGCTTCGCGACGACCACGGGGTGCAAGGGGGCCGAGAAGGCCGCGCGGAGCCTGAGCTAGGCCCAGGCTGCGTTTCGGGCCTGGTCCCCTTTTACAATTAAAAGTTAAAGAGAGTTAAATAGTATCAAGTTGCCTTCTCCCCCCCCCCGACACGTAGCTTATCGTATTGGTGTGTGTTTGGATTTGCGGGTGGTAAGTTATTTTTTGTTGGTGCCAAATTTCCTGTTATGAACCCCTCACGCAGTCGGGGCGATATTTCTCATTTAAATTGTAAAGTTTTACTCGTCACGTTTCGCACGCACACAACACACAACAACGTGTCGCAGTGCACGGCCTCACCGCCGTTTTGCTTGAGACTCGGCCAAACTACTAAATCGTAGTTCATGCCTAACGCGCGCTTAGTTGCTTGTATAGTTAAGCCCGCGAGTTGTGGCTTGCGGCAAAGTCGCGTTGGGTTACAACGTTGCAAGGCATCCGTCCGACCAACCCTTTTAAAGATGCCCACAAAGCGTTTGGGGGGGGGCTTCTTTTGTCGACTACGGCAGAGCCATAGACGTGGCGGAGGAGTACAGCACAACACTGGGTCGTGTTGCGTAGCGTGGGGAGCGCTGGTACAGCGGATGGCGATTCCCACACAACGTGGTAGCGTCAGTGGCTATTGAATCATGGCCCTCCTCACGAGTACGACCCATCCTAACGCGAGTACCTGGTGCGGTGTTGTTGACCCCTAGCACTGGGAGACAAAGGCGGCCGGGCGTGGTGGTGTTCGCCACACCAACCAACCAACTCTTGTGCTGTACAGCCTTTATTGGGTGCTCGCAAAAAAGCCCTTGCCCCGGACAGCCAATACAGAAAGTAGCAAGTCAATCAGCATTGGACTTGCATAAAATCCCCAATATCGTCAATTATCTTCTTGGCTCTTTCGGTAAGTCACGTAGAAGGGAAGTAATAAAATATAAAACATAAAATAATTCTCACGACGTTTCGGCCACAACGCAAGCAGCTGTCCTCAGGTGAAGAAGACCAGGTCTGTCGGGAGAGACAGAGTCTGAATGATAGCTCCTTCGCCCGTGGCGTTTGGTTCGTTTGACCACGATGGAGGTCCAGGCGTGTTGGTAACGGCGATAGGGGAGCGTACGTAGTAGAACCGGGTGCTTAAAAACAATGTTACACGTCTGAGAATTTCAACAATACCACGAGAAATTGTGTGTCTCTGGGAGACCACCTGGAGAAAATTCCGGGCACGTGTTGACAACGATGGCGATGAAATGGATACTCATATTTTGGTTCTTTCGGTGACTTTACCGAAAGAACCAAGAATATGAATCCCTGCAGTCACGAAAGCTTTAAATCGAAAATAAAAAAGTGGAGACTCGTTGAAATTTTGAAGCTATTGACATGACATTTGTTATCATGTTGCAGTTATTCGTTATTTTTTTCCGTTAAAAACGATAGTCCCATATAAGTGTTAACATTTTTTCAAGCACTCTGTATATAACTCACAGTAGACGGTAACAAGAATTACTGTATACCAACATGACTTTACCGAAAGAACCAAATAGTATGGATTCCTGCAGTCACGAAAGCTTCAAATGAAGACTATAACTAGAATTGACAATTTTTCCTCGACTGGGATTATGCGTACCAATCACCACCCACCCCTACTGGCAGACGGATGCCTTGGTCACTCTGTGCCATTATTCTGGCTCATCCTGGCCTTGATATACGAATATGTTTTACCCTCTGGCAATAAAACATTGGTTAGGATGTTAAAACACCAAACAGAAAAAAGATGTTAAAATACCAAACAGAAACCTTTTGCAAGGAGAATCGTTGCAAAACATTATGCTACCAAGGTATTTTGTCATGTTAACAAGTATATGTGGTTAATGCAGACATGATTCCTTGCAAAGATTCTGTTTGGTGTTTTAACATCTTAACACAACTATTTTATTTCAGAAAGGATAAAACCTATTATTTTTGATACTGCAAGGAAGTCCCATGATGTTGCCTCAGTTCTCACGGTTAAACAAAGTAAACTCGAAACTGAAATGGAACTGAAAATGAAACAGGTTGCAAAGTGTTCCAAGAGGTATTCTTGGAATTTCACTGAGACACGGTAGGACAGGACAGATTGATAATGAAAGTGGACTTGGGCTGGCAACAAGGAATTATTGGTTGATTGAGTCTGGTGAGTGATATTCTTAGGTTTTTCGGTAAAGTCACGTAGGTAAAAAAATAAAATTAATAAAAATAAATAAAAATCACGGCGTTTCGGAGGCAACACAAGCTTCCGTCTTCAGGTGGAACCGTCACAGCACGATAGCTGCATCAGTGAGAAATTCCAAGAAAACAGTCCTACACCATTGGAACCTCATTTGCCAGTAAAAATATGATAATTGTTTTTTTACCCTTCCATCTGGCAACAAGGAGTCATGCAAACATGACTCCTTGTAAAAAAAGGTGTCAGTTTTGTTGCCAGATGGAAGGGTAAAAAACCAATTATCAAAACAGTCCTTGTGTATATATATACTGGTTGAGGGTGGGAGGAGCCAAGGTAGGCCCTGAATATAATTGTTGTGAGGTTCGGTGCGGCTGAAGCATGCTGCTAGGAATGAGCCTTTGTTGTGTAGACTGGTGAGTGAGCTAGCGATTTGGTGAGCTGGTGGGCGAGTCCACAGACAAGTTGGATAGTAAAGCTGCTGAGTGGACGGGTGAGTTGGCGAGCTCGTGAGTGAATGCATGGCTGAGTGGGTTTAGTGACGGGGTGAGCGGTTGAGCTAGCGGGAGAGTTGGTGTTGATGCTGGGGACTCCACACGGCCTGNCCCCCCCACCCTTGGCTCCTCCCCCCCCCTAGTACCCTATAACACATTCCTGCGGAGGGAGCTGGTAGGAACGTTGGGTTGCTGGGTCAGTGGACTGTTCAGAAACCGCGTTATCGTGTTGTGCATTCCGCGTTGTAATTATCCGCGTTGTGGACGAACCGAAAACGCGGTGTATGAACTCCGCCACGCGTTAAGCGAGGACCTGCCGTACGGTGGGGGGTGATGTTTGTGTGGATGAGAGTCGTGTTAATCGAGATGATGCTGATGGTTTGCCGTGTGGGTGCAGAATGGCAGAGCTTGAGGTGGCTCCTGTGGTGGCCGAGGCTCCGGAGATTAAACTGTTTGGACGCTGGAGCACGGAAGATGTGCAGATCAGCGACATCTCCCTGCAGGTGCTTGCTCACAAGACACGCACGGAGACACGCACGGAGACACACGCACGGAGACACGCACGGAGAGACGCACGGAGACACACGCACGGAGACACGCACGGAGACACGCACGGAGACACGCACGGAGACGCACGCACGGAGACACACGCACGGAGACACACACGGAGACACACGCACGGAGACACGCACACGGAGACACACGCACGGAGACACACGCACGGAGACACGCACGGAGACACGCACGGAGAGACGCACGGAGACACGCACGGAGACACGCACGGAGACACATGCACGGAGACACATGCACGGAGACACGCACGGAGACACACGCACGGAGACACGCACGGAGAGACGCACGGAGACACACGCACGGAGACACACGCACGGAGAGACGCACGGAGACACACGCACGGAGACACACGCACGGAGAGACGCACGGAGACNCGCACGGAGACACGCGCACGGAGACACGCGCACGGAGACACACGCACGGAGACACACGCACGGAGACACACGCACGGAGAGACACACGGAGACCCGTAACGATGTTTAGGCACGCACACAGATTCGCAGAGAATCGCAAGAAGACTGGAGGCACACAGAGACTTGTAAAGATGTACAGAAACACACAGATACAAAGGACACGGAGAGATAACCTCGCAGAGATTCAGAGACGCACACAGTCAAGTATAATACATGTACACATAAATGCGTACACAGACGCACACGGACAGGATGTATAACACGTAGGCTTTCGCGACCAATATTCATAATCAACGTTTTTGGTTAGATCGCGTTATTTATAAATGTGTCGTAACCCTCCACCACCCGACACGGCCAATCAGCAAAAAGTGTCACGTTGACAAAAGACAAAATAGTTCACTGCTTTAGCCCACCGTGACACTTTTTGCTGATTGGCCGTGTCGGGTGGTGGAGGGTTACGACACATTTATAAATAACGCGATCTAAACCCAAAAACGTTGATTATGGACTTGTGTTTGTACATCGCTACGTGGCCGTCGGGAAGCAATGCCAAGTGCGCGTGTGTGTCTGTGTACAGGACTACGTGGCCGTCAAGGAGAAGTATGCAAAGTACTTGCCCACAGCTCTGGCCGCTACGCCGCCAAGCGGTTCCGCAAGGCGCAGTGCCCCATCGTGGAGCGGCTCACCAACTCCATGATGATGCACGGACGCAACAACGGCAAGAAGCTGATGACTGTGCGCATCGTCAAGCACGCCTTCGAGATCATCCACCTTCTCACCGGCGAGGTGAGTTAACCCACGGGCGCTCACCCACCCACTCACGCGCTCACCCACCTACTCACGCGCTCACCCACCCACTCAGCGACTCACCGCACCACCCAACCTCACCCACCCACTCAGCTCACCCACACGCGCTCACCCACTCACGCGCTCACCCGCTCACCGAATCGACGTACACTCACCAGCCTCCTCACCGGCGAGGGAGTTAACCCACGCGCTCACCACCTACTCACGCGCTCACCCACCCACTCACCGATCGACCGTATACTCACCACCTCCTCACCGCGAGTGAGTTAACCCACGCGCCTCCCCACCACTCACGCGCTCAACCCACTCGCGCTCACCACAACTCACACGCTCACCACCTACTCACGCGCTCACCCACCAACTCACACGCTCACCCACCCGCTCACCGAATCGACGTACACTCACCAGCCTCCTCACCGGCGAGGGAGTTAACCCACGCGCGCTCACCCACCTACTCACCACCGAATCGACTACACTCTCCAACCTCACCGTTGAGGTGAGAACTAAGCGGGAGTCAACTCCACCTCACTGATGATGATGATGATCAGGGTGATGATGATGATGGTGATGATGATGATCAGGGTGATGATGATGATGATAATGGTGATGATCAGGGTGGTAATGAAGATGATGATGATGATGATGATGATAATCAGGGTGATGATGATGATCAGGGTGATGATGATGATGATCAGGGTGATGATGATGATGATGATGATGATGATGATGATGATCAGGGTGACTTCCTTGCAAGTTGCACTTTCCCAACACCGTTGTGGACCACATGGGGGGTGGGCGGGAGCCCTCTCTGTGTCGAGCTTGCGGTGTATGCGGTCGGTTGGCCCCAACAGTCTGCTAAGGCTGTACGGGGGATCTTTGTCTTGTGTGTGTGTAGGGGAGCGGTGGTGTAGCGGTTAGCGCGCTGCGCTACAAACCTTGCGAGCCGGGTTCGATTCCCGCTCACGGCCAACACCGGTGACGATTATCTGAACCGGTCCTGGGCCTCCCCTAGGTCGACTCGGCCTCAAATGAGTACCCGGTGCATTGGCACGAGGGAGACAAAGGCGGCGGGCGTGGTGTTGGCCAGAGGTCGCAAACGGGTTTTGATTCCGTACCCGGCCGCACCAGGGTCGCAAATGGGTACCCGTACCAGCCGGGTACGGGTACCCGTTCCCTACCCGTACCCATTCCCTACCCGAAATAAGTGACCAACAGTTACTCACCAGTGACTCACGGCCTACCCGTACCCATACCCGGACGTACCAGGGTCGCAAACGGGTACCTGGCTGGGTATCGGTAGGGTACGGGTATCGGGTACCCGGTTGCGACCTCTGGTGCTGGCCACCCACCCCTCGTGTGCCACAGTGCCGGCCTTCGTAGGTGCTCGCTACAGCACTTGCCCCTACAGTGTTAAGGCTACAGGGGGGGGTCTGTGTCTTTGTCTTGATAGAACCCGCTGCAGGTGCTGGTGAACGCCATCATTAACAGCGGCCCGCGTGAGGACTCGACTCGTATTGGTCGTGCGGGCACCGTGCGGCGACAGGCGGTGGACGTCTCTCCCTCCGCAGGGTCAACCAGGTCTGTCCACTGCTACACTGCCGACACTGCTGATGCAGGACCAGCACTACACCACTCAATGTCACAGCGCACTGGTCACACACACACGTATCTGCCCTCCGCAGGGACAACCAGGTCTCTCCACTGCTACACTGCCGAAACGCACAGACACTGCTGATGCAGGACCAGCACTACACCACTCAATGTCACAGCGCATGCAGTCCTACCGCACTGGGTCACACACACACATCTCTACCCTCCGCTAAGACAACCAGGTCTCTCCACTGCTACACTGCTGACACGCACAGACACTGCTGATGCAGGACCCAGCCACTACACCACTCAATGTCACAGCGCATGCAGTCCTACCGCACTGGGTCACACACACATATCTGCCCTCCGCAGGGTCAACCAGGTCTGTCCACTGCTACACTGCCGACACGCACAGACACTGCTGATGCAGGACCCAGCCACTACACCACTCAGTGTCACAGCGCATGCAGTCCTACCGCACTGGGTCACACACACACATCTCTACCCTCCGCAGGGTCAACCAGGTCTGTCCACTGCTACACTATACTAATACAATACTCAACCCTACTCCACTCGGTACAACTCCACACAATGAGACAACTACACTCCTACTCACCGCCCCTCTGCAGGGTCGGCCAACTACAACCGATTTGTGTATGTTATGGTGGTGCTGTAGGTGTTTTGTGGTGCGGATTGTGTATAACGGTTGTTGTGTGGCCAGGCTATCTGGATGCTGTGTGTTGTGTGTAACGCGTGCGTTATAACGTGTGTGTGTGGTGTGTGTAACGCACGATTGTGTGTAACGGGTGTGTGTGTGTAATGCGCGGTTGTGTGTAACGGGTGTGTTGTAACGTGCGTGTATGTGGTGTGTAATGCGTGTGTGTAACGGGTGTGTTGTGTGTAACGCGTGTGTGTGTAACGTCGTGTTGTGTGTAACGTGTGTGTATGTGGTGTGTGTATGTGGTTCTAGATTTGAAGCTTTCGTGACTGCAAGGATTCATATTCTTAGGTTTTTTCGGTAAGTCACGTAGGTAAAACATCAAAATTAATAAAAAAAAATAAAGATCACGACGTTTCGGAGGCAACACAAGTCTCCGAAACGTCGTGATCTTTTTTTTAATTAATTTAGATGTTTTACCTACGTGACTTTACCGAAAAAACCTAAGAATATGTGTATGTGGTGCGTTGTAATGTGTGTGTATGTGGTGTGTGTATGTGGTGCGTGTATGTGGTGTGTGTAACGCGTGTGTGGTGTGTAACGCCGTGTTGTGTGTAACGGGTGTGTTGTGTGTAACGTGTGTGTAGGTGGTGTGCGTGTAACGCGTGTGTGTTGCGTGTAACGCGTGTTATGTTACAGGCGATCTGGCTGCTGTGCACGGAGCGCGTGAGGCCGCATTCAGGAACATCAAGACGATCGCGGAGTGCCTCGCTGATGAGCTCATCAACGCTGCCAAGGTCTCACCACCACCACTCGCCACCACTCACCACCACTCACCACCACCACACTCGCCACCACGACACTCACCACCACCACTCGCCACCACTNACCACCACCACACTCACCACACCACACTCGCCATCACGACACTCACCACCACCACTCGCCACCACCCACACCACACTCACCACCACCACCACCACACCACCACCCACCACTCGCCACACCACCACCACACTCACCACACACTCGCCACACTCACCACCACCACACTCACCACCACACTCGCCCACTCACCACACCACTCACCACNACACTCGCCACCACCACTCGCCACCACACTCGCCACCACACTCGCCACCACACCACCACCACCACCACACCACCACCACCACACTCACACCACCACCCACCACACTCGCCACCACCACCCACCACACTCACCACTCTCGCCACCCAGTGTATCGCAGACCTGCCCATCAACGCCGCCAAGGGCTCACCACTATACAATCACTGCTCGCCATCATAACTCACCACCCAGCGTCCCGTCTTTTCGGTTAGTTCACCGCCGTACGAATCCGGCAACCCGAGTTAAATTCATCTTCTTGGTTCTTTCGGTAAAGTCACGTAGAAGGGAAACAATAAAATAAAAAAATAAAACATAATAAAATACAATTCTCACGACGTTTCGGCCACAACGCAAGCAGCCGTCCTCAGGTGAAGAACAGGTCTGTCGGGAAGACAGCGTCTGAATGAAACCCCCAGGCTTGGAGCGTCTATTTAAGCTGCTGGGTTGGAGGGGGAAGAGCGCCTTGACAATAATTTGCATGTCAAGAGGAATTTAGCATATTTATAGTACCCTTGTTGCGGTGTAAGCATCCGCAGTGGGGAGACAAAGGTGTCCAGGCGTTGGTCTGACCCACACCGCCCGTCACGAGCCTTGCCGGGCTTCATCGGTGCCACTCACCGCCAACAGCACTTGCCCAGCAGCCTGCTATGTCTACATGTTGTATATTTGTGTGTGTGTGTGTGTGTAACCCGTGTGTGTGTAACCATGTGGTTGTGTGTAACCCATGTGCNTGTGTGTAACCCATGTGGTTGTGTGTGTAACCCACGTGGTCGTGTGTGTGTAACCCATGTCGTTGTGTGTTTGCGCGCAGGGCTCTTCCAACTCGTACGCCATCAAGAAGAAGGACGAGCTGGAGCGGGTGGCCAAGTCTAACCGCTGAGCCCTCACCACCATCACCACGAAACCCAATAAACATGGTTCCTGCAGATACTGCCTCCCCGTGTGTCTTTCATTCACATCTCACGAGTCAAAAACTTGAGTTGATCCCTTCCTAGAATGAGGCACCTGAGCTGGATCAAGGCCGTGCCAAGGCAGACCGGCACGGCGTAGGAGGTTGTTGTTTTTCCCCGTGGCAGCCCAAACGATGCTGCTCAAGGCGTGTGTGGGTTAGACGCGCGTGTGTAGGTGTTGTGGTAATATTGGTAGGAACCTGGTTACACCAGCCCACGGGATTAATGTGTCCGTCCGTAGTGCATCCAAAAATGGGAGGGGTGGGGCTGGGTGGAGAGGGGAGGGTGGGGAGGGGCTGGGTGGGGAGGGTGGAGCCTTGCTGGGTGGGGAGGGTGGGGCTGGTCACCCGTGGTGCCCTTATAAAACTCAACGTTTCACCTACTCACGCCGGCTTGTGCCTGCCCTCAGTCGGGCATATTTGCGGAATACACCACGCCCTGGCCGTTGACCCTGGCCATTGACAAAGCAATCTGACGTTCCTACAGCTCCCTCCGCAGGACAATGTGTTTCTGCATCCCCAACGTGCCGAATGCCATTTGCACGTTGTTGCGAGTTTGAGGTCGCCAACACTTTACTCACCATTTGCCTGGGTGAAAAGCGTGCTAAGTTTTACCCAATTCTGCACAGCTGTCTCAACAAAATGTAATAAACATGATATTACCTTGGTCTCAAGCCAGACTAAGTACTTGTGAAAATAATAAATAATAATGAATGAACAATAACTAAATTAAATCACGACCTTTCAGAGGCAACACAAGTCTCTGTCTTCAGGTGGGACCGTCACAGCTAAATTTACTGTATCAAGACAGAGACTTGTTGCCTCTGAAACGTCCGTGATTTAATGTAGTTTAATTTTTACTTTACCGAATAAACCCAAGAGTATGAATCCTTGCAGTCACAAAAGCTTCAAATCTAGAACTTCTTGAAGGCCATCATGGTCTGGTTCTGGCTATCCAAACAGACTCTACAAGGTACAAGCAAACCCTCCCTTGTACCAGAGGTCGCAAACGGCTTTGGATTCCTTACTCGTACCGGCCCCACCAGGGTCGCAAACGGGTACCCGTACCCAGCCGGGTACGGGTATCGTTACCTGATTGCGACCTCTGGGATGAAGCCACGTTGCAGGCGTGGGTGGGTTGATTCTAGGAACTTGGATTGTGAGAAGAGACAAGACGTTGGGAAATGAGTGACAAACGGTGACTCACCAGTGACTCACGGCCTACCCGTACCCGGCCGCACCAGGGTCGCAAACGGCTACCCGTACCCAACCGGGTACGGGTAGCCGGTATGGGTACCCGGTTGCGACCTCTGCCTCGTACTGGCCCGGTTCAAACATGGCAGTGGAAAAAGGAATGACAGAAGACTGGGTTGCACGCGGAGAGACGCATGGAGCGGAGTAGATATTACACTTTATTTGATCGTTAAATGAAGGGTGGAGAAGTGATCATGGGTACACGGGAGGTGGCAGGGAGTGGTGGCTGTGAGGGCGGGGCGGGGGCAGTCACACGGGACCAGGGAGCGGAGGATCCGAGGGTCCAGGATTGTGCGTCTCCGTGCAGACTCGCGCGACACGTTGTGGTTCAGTCTGGCCAGACGTTCCTGCAACGTTAACAAGGTCACCAACATCATCGTTTGGAACCATTGGTANCTCATTTGCCAGTAAAAAATATGATTGTTTTTTTACCCTTCTATCTGGCAACAAAACTGACACCTTTTTTACAAGGAGTCATGTTTGCATAGACCACAATACCTGCAGTCATAATGCAAACAAAAACACAACTCTGATAATGTTTGTGCACTGTCCTTGAAGTTGATTGGTCACACCCGAGACAGCTTTCCTTAGAGCCTAGTCTCACATGGTGTTGGACCAGATGATGCCAAAAAGCGCGCAACTCAAAAACTGCACCATCAGAGTATGAGAGCTCGGGGTAAGCATTTACACCATTGGAACCTCATTTGCCAGTAGCAAATATGATAATTGTTTTTTTACCCTTTATCTGGCAACAAAACTGACACCTTTTTTATGAGAGTCATGTTTGCATAGACCACAATACCTGCAGTCATAATGCAAGCAAAAAACACAACTCTGATAATGTATGCACTGTCCTGTTGTGTTTTTTGTTTGCATTATGACTGCAGGTATTGTGGTCAATGCAAACATGACTCCTCGTAAAAAAAGGTGTCAGTTTTGTTGCCAGATGAAAGGGTAAAAACCAATTATCATCGGAAGTTGTATCTATGCAACTTCCAACATCACCGTTGGAAGTTGTATCGATGCAACTTTACCGAAAGACCCAAGAATATGAATTCATGCAGTCGCGAAAGCTTTAAGTCAAGATTTAAGTTGTACCTACACATGATCTGGGATCTTGGGTGGTCGCACGTGTACATTGCATGGACTTATTTCACGCCGTAAAGTAGAACAGACTTGCTAATACTTGTGCGAGTTGGAGGTGTGGATTCTGTAAGAACTTGTGGTTGTGATGTATTGTACCTGCATACTCTGTAGGATCTTGTATGGTGGAGATTGTGCCTGCATATTTTGTAGGATCTTGTACGATGATGATGGTGGTGGTGGTTGTGGAGGTGGTGTTTGTACGTGCGCCTTCTAACATCTTGTCGTGGTTGTACCTGCACGTTCTGTAGGATGTGGTGGTGGTTGTTGTTGTACCTCCATGTTCTGTAGGATGTTGTGGTGGTTGTTGTACCTTCATGTTTGTAGGATGTGTGGTGGTGGTGGTGGTTGTTGTGCCTCCATGTTCTGTAGGATGTTGTGGTGGTGGTTGTTGTGGTTGTTGTACCTGCACGTTCTGCAGGATGTTGTGTGTGGTGGTGTGGTTGTTGTACCTGCACGTTCTGCAGGATGTTGTGGTGGTGGTTGTGTTGTTGTACCTGCACGTTCTGCAGGATGTTGTGTGGTTGTTGTACCTGCACGTTCTGCAGGATGTTGTGGTGGTTGTGGTTGTTGTACCTTCATGTTCTGCAGGATGTTGTGNTGGNTGTGGTTGTTGTACCTGCACGTTCTGCAGGATGTTGTGGTGGTTGTTGTACCTGCACGTTCTGCAGGATGTTGTGGTGGTGGTGGTTGTGGTTGTTGTACCTGCACGTTCTGTAGGATGTTGTGGTGTGGTTGTGGTTGTTGTACCTGCACGTTCTGTAGGATGTTGNGGTGTGGTGGTTGTTGTACCTGCACGTTCTGCAGGATGTTGTGGTGGTGGTGGTGGTTGTTGTACCTGCACGTTCTGCAGGATGTTGGTGGTGGTGTGGTTGTGGTGGTTGTTGTACCTGCACGTTCTGCAGGATGTTGTGGTGGTGGTGGTTGTGGTTGTTGTACCTGCACGTTCTGCAGGATGTTGTGGTTGTTGTACCTGCACGTTCTGCAGGATGTTGTGGTGTTGTGNTTGTTGTACCTGCACGTTCTGCAGGATGTTGTTGACCAGCACGACGCGTCTCCGCGCGTTGAGCAGTTTCTTGACGTAAACGTCGAGGTCTGGAGCCCCGGCTTGCTCCTCGCTCACTCTGCGCAGCTCTGCACACAGACACAGGTGAGGGCGGGCACAGCCGGCGTGAGTAGGTTAAACGTTGAGTTTTATAAGGGCACCACGGGGTGACCAGCCCCTCCCACCCAGCCCCCACCCTCCCCACCCAGCCCCTCCCCATCCTNCCCACCCTCCCTCCCCACCCTCCCACCCAGCCTCTCCCTCCCACCCAGCCCCTCCCTGCACGACGGACGGACACAATAATCCCCTGTGGGCTGGTGAACCAGTGGGTTCCTACCAGTAAAATCTGCATGTTGATTCCCCAATAAGATTTGAAGCTTTCGTGACTGCAAGAATCCATACTCTTTGGCGCTTTCGGTAAAGTCACGTGGGTAGAAAATTAAGTGACTTTACGAGAGAACCAAAGAGTATGGATCCCTGAATAAGGTTCCTGATTTATTGCCAGAAAGGGTTAAAACTATTCGGTAAAGTCACGAAGATAGATCAAATAATTAAAACAATAAAATCACGACGTTTCGATCGCAACACAAGCAATCGTCATCAGGTGAGAAATATCGCGAGAGAGCTGCTGAGAATATATTTTGTGATTATTTGATCTTCGTGGCTTTACCGAAAGACCCAAGCATATGAATTCCTGCATTCACGAAAGCTTTAAGTCGAGGTAAAACCTATTCATACTCTTAGGTTTTTTCGGTAAGGTCACGTAGGTAAAAAATAAAATTAATAAAATAAAATAATTTTTATTTAAATTAATCGCATATCTGCATTTCCCATAAATATGCTAAATTCCTCTTGATATGCAAATTATTTTGTCAAGGCGCTGTTCCTCCCCTCCAACCCAGCAGCTTAAATATACGCTGCCAAGCCTGGTGGTGCCCATTCAGACGCTGTCTCCCCGACAGACCTGTTCTTCACCTGAGGACGGCTGCTTGCGTTGTGGCCGAAACATCGTGAGAATTATTTAATGTTTTATTGTTATTATTTTATTATTTCCCTTCTACGTGGCTTTACCGAAAGAACCAAGAAGAAATAAAATATTTGATTTCTAATTTAAAATAATTTTTTAATAAATTATTTTTTTACCTATGTGACTTTACCGAAAAAACCTAAGAGTATGAATTTTTCCAGTCACGAAAGCTTTAAATTTAGAAGTAAAACCTATTGTTATAAATAAAAATGTGTCTACTCGTTTGTGTTTCTCCCTTGTGATGGCACTTTGTAGGATGAACGTTGAGATTGATAGGGGCACGAGGTGAGACCTATACGATCTGAATCGGTCTGCAGTGAGGCCGGGCACCTACAAGGGGTTCACAGATCTTCTTGGTTATTTAGTAAAGTCACGTAGAAGGGAAGTAATAAAATAATAAAAAAAACATAATAAAATAATTCTCGCGACGTTTCGGCCACAACGCAAGCAGCCGTCCTCAGCTGAAGACCAGGTCTGTCGGGGAGACAGCGTCTGAATAAAACACCAACACGCTTGGAGCGTATATTTAAGCGCTGGGTTGGAAGGGGGAAGGGCGCCTTGACAAAATAATTTGCATATCAAGAGGAATTTAGCATATTTATGGAAATGCAGATATGTGATTAGTACTACTTGTGAAATGCGTAGGCGGTGGGCGGGGGTTTTTCAAAGTCATTATTGACAGATTTGAGATATTCGATTTAAAGCTTTCGTGACTGCAGGGATTCATCTTCTTGGTTCTTTCGTCAAGTCACGTAGAAGGGAAGTAATAAAATAATTATTTTATTATGTTTTATTTTTATTATTTTATTACTTCCCTTCTACGTGACTTTACCGAAGAACCAAGAAGATTTGAGATATACGCAGACGCAACTCAAGCACCCACCTGCAGCCAGACACTCGATCTGTTCTCGGAGATCCATCTGCGATTCCCTGCACGCCACACACACACAGACACACACACACACACAGACACACACAGNCACACACACAGACACACACACAGAGACACACACGAGAGACACACAGACACACACACAGACACACACACACACACAACAGACACACACACGTGGTGAGTAGGCAGACGGACGTGATATCACCACAGCACTCGCTCACGCTCTACGACAACGCGGAGAGATGACGCCCCACGTGGAGATGGAAGAGGCTGACGGGGCAAGCGCCGCCAACGGGAAGTAGCGGCAGCACCGCTGACAAAGGTCGGCACGGCACACGGTGGGGGGTGGGTGGCACGGGGCGGTTAGTGGGTGGCACGATGGGTGGGTGGCACGGGGGGTGGGTGGCACGGGGGGTGGGTGGCACGGTGGGGGGTGGGTGGCACGGGGGGGGGGTGGCACGGTGGGNGGGGGTGGGTGGCACGGGGGGGGTGGGGGGGGGGGGGTGGCACGGTNGGGGGGGTGGCACGTGTGGCACGTGGGGGGGTGGCACGGTGGTGTGGCACGTGGGTGGTGGCACGTGTGCACGGTGGGGGGGGGGTGGTGGCACGGTGTGGTGCACGTGTCACGGGGCGGTTGTGGGTACGGTNGGTACGGGGGTGGCCGGGGGGGGTGGGTCACGGGGTCACGGTGGGGGGGGTNGGTACGGTNGGGGGGGGGTGTCACGTGTTGGCACGGTGGGGGGTGTGCACGGTGTGCACGGTNGGGGGGTGGCACGTCTCCCCTGGCCCCCCCCTCCCCCTGCCCCTGTGCCCTCACGCTCTCGTCCACGTCTCCACCGGGTCTCCCCCGGGCCCGCGGTCCCTCCCTCCCCGATCTCCCGCGACTCCCCCTGCGTCCCCCGTGTCTCCTGTCCCCCCGTGTCTCCTGTCCCCCCTGTCCCCNCTGTCCCCCACCTTCCCCGTGTCCCCCTGTCCCCCCGTCCCCACCTTCCCGTGTCCCCCTGTCCCCCCGTGTCTCCTGTCCCCCTGTCCCCCCTGTCCCCCTGTCCTCCACCTTCCCCTGTCTCCCCCGTGTCTCAAGTCCCCCTGCGTCTCCCACCGAGTCNTCACACGGAGCCGTGGCACGCGGAGACGACACACAACAACAAACACGAAGACAAGGACGCGAGGGAGACACACTGTGGAGACAACACCGAGACACGGAGACACACGCGGAGAGACACACACTGAGACACGCNAGAGAGAGACACACGGAGACACACACGGAGACACACACGGAGACAGACACGGAGACAGAAAGAGACACGGAGACAGACACGGAGAGAGACACACGGAGACACAGAGAGACACGGAGACACGGAGACAGACACGCGCAAGAGACACGGAGACAGACACGGAGAGAGACACACGGAGACACACACGGAGAGAGACACGCAGAGAGACACGAGCTGCACGTGAACCCAAGAAACCCGGNAGTAGACGCGGCNCACGTGACCCGCGCGCATTATTTATTTATTTGCGCGCGCGCGCGAGGGTCACGTGATCAGTCCGCGCTCGTCGTCACCACCACGTGGTCTGTCTACTGCTGGTAGAGACACCACCACCAGCAGCACGTGGTCTGTCTATTGCTGGTGGAGACACCACCACCAGCACCACGTGGTCTATCCACTGCTGGTGGAGACACCACCACCAGCACCACGTGGTCTATCCACTGCTGGTGGAGACACCACCACCAGCACCACGTGGTCTGTCTACTGCTGGTGGAGACACCACCACCAGCACCACGTGGTCTGTCTACTGCTGGTGGAGACACCACCACCAGCACCACGTGGTCTATCCACTGCTGGTGGAGACACCACCACCAGCACCACGTGGTCTGTCTACTGCTGGTGGAGACACCACCACCAGCACCACGTGGTCTATCCACTGCTGGTGGAGACACCACCACCAGCAGCACGTGGTCTGTCTACTGCTGGTGGAGACACCACCACCAGCAGCACGTGGTCTGTCTACTGCTGGTGGAGACACCACCACCAGCACCACGTGGTCTGTCTGCTGCTGGTGGAGACACCACCACCAGCACCACGTGGTCTGTCTACTGCTGGTGGAGACACCACCAGCAGCACCACGTGGTCTGTCTACTGCTGGTGGAGACACCACCAGCAGCACCACGTGGTCTGTCTACTGCTGGTGGAGACACCACCAGCACCACGTGGTCTGTCTACTGCTGGTGGAGACACCACCACCAGCACCACGTGGTCTGTCTACTGCTGGTGGAGACACCACCAGCAGCACCACGTGGTCTGTCTACTGCTGGTGGAGACACCACCAGCAGCACCACGTGGTCTGTCTACTGCTGGTGGAGACACCACCACCAGCACCACGTGGTCTGTCTACTGCTGGTGGAAACACCACCACCAGCACCACGTGGTCTGTCTACTGCTGGTGGAGACACCACCACCACCAGCACCACGTGGTCTGTCTACTGCTGGTGGAGACACCACCACCAGCACCACGTGGTCTATCCACTGCTGGTGGAGANACCACCACCAGCAGCACGTGGTCTGTCTACTGCTGGTGGAGACACCACCACCAGCAGCACGTGGTCTGTCTACTGCTGGTGGAGACACCACCACCACCAGCACCACGTGGTCTGTCTACTGCTGGTGGAAACACCACCACCAGCAGCACGTGGTCTGTCTACTGCTGGTGGAGACACCACCACCAGCACCACGTGGTCTGTCTACTGCTGGTGGAGACACCACCACCAGCACCACGTGGTCTATCCACTGCTGGTGGAGACACCACCACCAGCAGCACGTGGTCTGTCTACTGCTGGTGGAGACACCACCACCAGCACCACGTGGTCTATCCACTGCTGGTGGAGACACCACCACCAGCACCACGTGGTCTGTCTACTGCTGGTGGAGACACCACCACCAGCACCACGTGGTCTGTCTACTGCTGGTGGAGACACCACCACCAGCAGCACGTGGTCTGTCTACTGCTGGTGGAGACACCACCACCAGCACCACGTGGTCTGTCTACTGCTGGTGGAGACACCACCACCAGCACCACGTGATCTGTCTACTGCTGGTGGAGACACCACCACCAGCAGCACGTGGTCTGTCTACTGCTGGTGGAGACACCACCACCAGCAGCACGTGGTCTGTCTACTGCTGGTGGAGACACCACCACCAGCACCACGTGATCTGTCTACTGCTGGTGGAGACACCACCACCAGCACCACGTGGTCTGTCTACTGTTGGTGGAGACACCACCACCAGCACCACGTGGTCTGTCTACTGTTGGTGGAGACACCACCACCAGCACCACGTGGTCTATCCACTGCTGGTGGAGACACCACCACCAGCACCACGTGGTCTATCCACTGCTGGTGGAGACACCACCACAACAGCACCACGTGGTCTGTCTACTGTTGGTGGAGACACCACCAGCACCACGTGGTCTATCCACTGCTGGTGGAGACACCACCACCAGCACCACGTGGTCTATCCACTGCTGGTGGAGACACCACCACCAGCACCACGTGGTCTGTCTACTGCTGGTGGAGACACCACCACCAGCACCACGTGGTCTATCCACTGCTGGTGGAGACACCACCACCACCAGCACCACGTGGTCTGTCTACTGCTGGTGGAGACACCACCAGCACCACGTGGTCTGTCTACTGCTGGTGGTAGACCTCCCCACCACCACCACCATCATCTTCACAATAATTATGCTAATTTCGATTTAAAGTTTTTGTGACTGCAAGAGTACATACTCTTAGGATTTTTCGGTAAAGTCACGTAGGTAAAAATAAAATAAAATAAAATAGAAATAAAATAATAATAAATGAAGAAACTCAATTAAATCACGACGTTGTGTTGCTTCCGAAACGTCGTGATTTAATTTAGTTATTTTCATTTATTATTTTATTTTATTACAGTATTTGACTTTACCTAAACAACTTAAGAGTATTCATGTTCTTGGTTCGTCGTGAAATTTTTATTGTTTTATTTTATTCTTTTATCATTTCCCTTCTACCAAAAGAACAAAGGAATAACAATGATGCAAGTGATTATTTTAAACCAAAACCATTTTATTTGACGAGATGTAAGGCCCCGCCTCGCTGTGTATCTCTTTTCCAGAAGCGACACCGGATATTTTAAATTGTCGGCAGCTCAACGAAGGGCCCCATCATCGTCATCGCCACGTGGGACATTATAGCAGCGGCCAAATCGTCTAAACGCGTGGTGGTGATGTTGATTTGAAGGTGATGTTGATTCTAAATGTGGAGGGACTGACTGAGGTGACCGGTAGATGCACCACCAGCTGTACCCCCCCTGCTGTGCCAGGCTAGGTGCAGGAGTTCTCGGGACAGACCCAGCAGGTGCCATGGGTTGGCTGACTGAGATGACCGGTAGATGCACCACCAGCTGTACCCCCTGCTGTGCCAGGCTAGGTGCAGGAGTCTCGGGACAGACCCAGCAGGTGCCATGGGTTGGCTGACTGAGATGACCGGTAGATGCACCACCAGCTGTACCCCTACTGTGCCAGGCTAGGTGCAGGAGTTCTCGGGACAGACCCAGCAGGTGCCATAGGTTGGCTGACTGAGATGACCGGTAGATGCACCACCAGCTGTACCCCCTGCTGTGCCAGGCTAGGTGCAGGAGTTCTCGGGACAGATCCAGCAGGTGCCATGGGTTGGCTGACTGAGATGACCGGTAGATGCACCACCTGTACCCCCTGCTGTGCCAGGCTAGGTGCATGAGGTCTCGGACAGACCCAGCAGGTGCCATGGGTTGGCTGACTGAGATGACCGGTAGATGCACCACCAGCTGTACCCCCTGCTGTGCCAGGCTAGGTGCAGGAGTTCTCGGGACAGACCAGCAGGTGCCATGGGTTGGCTGACTGAGATGACCGGTAGATGCACCACCAGCTGTACCCCCTGCTGTGCCAGGCTAGGTGCATGAGGTCTCGGGACAGACCCAGCAGGTGCCATGGGTTGGCTGACTGAGATGACCGGTAGATGCACCACCTGTACCCCCTGCTGTGCCAGGCTAGGTGCATGAGGTCTCGGGACAGACCCAGCAGGTGCCATGGGTTGGCTGACTGAGATGACCGGTAGATGCACCACCAGCTGTACCCCCTGCTGTGCCAGGCTAGGTGCAGGAGTTCTCGGGACAGACCCAGCAGGTGCCATGGGTTGTCTGACTGAGATGACCGGTAGATGCACCACCAGCTGTACCCCCTACTGTGCCAGGCTAGGTGCAGGAGGTCTCGGGTGTCTGTTTGGGTGTTTTAACATTTTTAACAGGGTGGGGGGAGGGTAGGGGGGAGGGTGGGGGAAGGGTGGGGGGGAGGGGTGGGGGGAGTGTGGGGTGAGGGTGGGGGAGGGGTGGGGGAGGGTGGGGAGGGTGGGAGGAGGGAGGGTGGGGGTTGTGGGGAGGGTGGGGGAAGATGGGGAGGGGTGGGGGAGGGTTGGGGAGTGTGGGGGAAGGTGGGGGAGGTTGGGGAGTGTGGGGGAAGGGTGGGGGGAGGGGTGGGGGAGGGATGGGGGAGTGTGGGGGAGTGTGGGGGGAGGGGTGGGGGGGAGGTGTGGGGGAGTATGGGGAGGTTGGGGAGGGTTGGGGGAGTGTGGGGGGAGGGTGGGGGAGGGTGGGAGGANGGGGGGTGGGGGTTGTGGGGAGGGTGGGGGGAAGATGGGGGGAAGATGGGGGGAGAGGTGGGGGAGCGTGGGGGANGGTGGGGGAGGGGTTGGGGGGAGGGTGGGGGGAAGATGGGGGAGAGGGGTTGGGGGGAGGGTTGGGGGGAGTGGGGGGAGGGGTGGGGGGAGGGTGGGGGGAGGGTGGGGGGAGGGTGGGGGGGAGGGGTGGGGGTAGTGTGGGGGGGAGGGTGGGGGAGGGTGGGGGGGAAGGTGGGGGGGAGGGTGGGGGGGGTGGGGAGGGTGGGGGGGAGGGGTGGGGGGTGGGAGGGTGGGGGGAGGGGTGGGGGGAGGGGTGGGGGGATGGTGGGGGGGGGGGGGTAAGTGGGAGGGGGGGGGGATTCCTTGGCGGGAAATCGCTGTCAAAGTTCCTCCAATCAAATCTCCGGCTCAGCGTCACGTGGTTCCTGCCTAGCGACAGTGCTGGGCAAGGTTAAGGACAGTGTCGTGGGCGGGTTGTAGTTTTTATTAAATGGCATTTTAATTGATGTAAACTTTCAATTTTCTTTCTGCTAAATTAATGTTCGTAAGCTTGTGTTGCTCGCAGCAGGGCGAAGGGATTTATTAGAAATCGCGAAATTTTCGGTGAAATCGACAGCGGAGCGCGAAGGGCTTCTCCTACGGCTAGGCCGCGTTTCTGAGGTAAAATAATTTCGCTTTAAAATTAAACGAAAATATATCGCGTTTGGTCGTGAATCTCCGTAAACTTTAGATGCAAAGTATCTTTATTTTATTGAGAATGTATGTGCCCGGCTAAACGATTAACGCTTGTCATGTATTGCAGTGTACGTAACACGCATTTATCGCGTCTGAGGAAATTTAATTTTAAGTAAATTTTTTATTTAAAAAGAACAACTTTCTCCGATCAAGCTTAATCCAAATCACGCGTTATTTTAATCATACCGTGCAAGTGTGTCCCGGCGTGAACGCGGAATCTTATTTTTAATTTGTTCGTGTGTATTAATGACCATACTTCTCCGCGCTGGTCAATGCAGCCTCTAACAGTTGCTAAGAACGGTGGCCATCCCAACACTGTTCATGTCGGGTGGTGTGCATGGTGACGGTGATGGTTGTTGTTGTGTTGGTGGTGGTGGTTGTGTTGGGTGATGTGCATGGTGACGGTGATGATGCTGTTGTTGGTGGTGGTGGTGTTGGTGGTTGTTGTGGTGGTGGTTGTGTTGGTGGTGTGCATGGTGACGGTGATGATGATGATGGTGGTGGTGGTGGTTGTTGTTGTGTTGTGGTGGTTGTGTTGATGGTGGTGTGTTGTGTTGATGGTGGTGGTTGTGTTGGTGGTTGTGTTGATGGTTGTTGTGTTGGTGGTGGTTGTTGTGGTGGTGGTTGTGTTGATGGTGGTGGTTGTGTTGGTGGTTGTGTTGTGGTGGTGGTTGTGTTGATGGTTGTGTTGATGGTGGTGTTGTGGTTGTTGTGTGGTGGTGGTTGTGTGGTGGTGGTTGTTGTGTTGGTGGTGGTTGTTGTGTTGGTGAGGTGGTTGTGTTGATGTGGTTGTTGTGTTGNTTGTTGTGTTGGTGGTGGTTGTGTTGATGGCGGTTGTGTGGTGTGGTTATGTGGTGGTTGTTGTGTTGTGGTGTTGGTTGTTGTGTTGTGGTTGTGTTGTGGTTGTTGTGTTGGTGGTTGTGTTGGTGGTGGTTGTGTTGGTGGTGGTTGTGTTGGTGGTTGTTGTGTTGGTGGTGGTGTTGTGTTGTGGTGGTGGTTGTGTTGTGGTGTGTTGGTGGTGGTTGTGTTGATGGTGGTTGTGGGTGTTGATGGTGGTTGTTGTGGTGGTGGTTGTTGTGGTGGTGGTTGTTGTGGTTGTTGTGGTGGTGGTTGTGGTGGTTGTTGTGTGGTGGTTGTTGTGGTGGTGGTGGTGTTAATGGCGCCGGGGCGGCTAAAACGCAGCGGGGGTTGTGACAGTAGGGGGCACAGGTGGTGCATCTGCCAGTCTTCATCTTAGTCGGTCAACCCATGGCACCTGCTGGGTCTGTCCCAAGACCTGCACCTAGCCTGGCACAGAGGGGTACAGCTGGTGGTGCATCTGCCCGTCATCTCAGCAGCCAACCCATGGCACCTGCTGGGTCTGTCCCGAGACCTGCACCTAGCCTGGCACAGTAGGGGTAACAGCTGGTGTGCATCTGCCAGTCATCTTAGTCGGTCAACCATGGCACCCGCTGGGTCTGTCCCGAGACCTCGTGCACCTAGCCTGGCACAGAGGGGTACAGCTGGTGGTGCATCTACGGTCATCTCAGTCAACCAATCCATGGCACCGGCTNGGTCAATCCCGTGACCTCGTGCACCTTGCCTGGCACAGAGGGGTACAGCTTGTGGTGCATCTGCCAGTCATCTCAGTCAGCCAACCCATGGCACCTGCTGGGTCTGTCCCGAGACCTGCACCTAGCCTGGCACAGTAGGGGGTAACAGCTGGTGTGCATCTGCCAGTCATCTTAGTCGGTCAACCATGGCACCCGCTGGGTCTGTCCCGAGACCTCGTGCACCTAGCCTGGCACAGAGGGGTACAGCTTGTGGTGCATCTGCCAGTCATCTCAGTCAGCCAATCCATGGCACCTGCTGGGTCAATGACCTCGTGCACCTAGCCTGGCACAGTAGGGGGTACAGCTGGTATGCATCTGCCGGTCATCTAAGTTAGCCAACCCATGGCACCTGCTGGGTCTGTCCCGAGCCTTAGACACTTCACGTGGCCTCAATGTGCACCTGGCCTGGCACTGGCACCGTGGTGACGTCACTTTGTGGCGAATGCCGGGTATTGGTATTGGTTAGTGGCATTGATCGTGATGGTGCTGTTGGTATTGGTGCTGTTGATAGATATCCCGATGCTGGTATCGGTGGTTGTGATAATGATGGAGGTGTGGATTGCTACTGGTGCTTCTGTTGGTGGTGGTGCTGTTGCTGACAGTGCTAGTGGTGATTATGGTGGTGGTGGTGGTGCTGATCAGAATATTTATTCTGGAGGAATCCGATGAGCTATAATGCTCCTTTTCACAGACGTCCAGTCGTGGCACGGGGTCAGAACGTTGCAACAACAAACACAATACACACAAACACGATAGTGCAAAGTATAGGATCAGTAAACAAATCACTTTTTAAAAAATGTGTATCTTCTTAGGTAAAGCCCACTGAGCTATTACCTTATTTTTCAGATGTGAACTGGCCACATATGATGGTGCTGGTGTTGATATTGGCGGTGCTGTGGATGAGTGGTTGGTGGTGCTCCATCATATCGTTTTTTTGGGTTCGATCGCATAAATATAAATGTGTCGTTAAACCCGCCACCACCCAACACAGCCATTCGTTACTACGGTAGTACAGCAGACCGGTGTGTTGGAGAGCAAATCTACAACATTTACAATCTTGAGTACGACATTTCACCAGTAATTACAACTAACATTTTTTTCTCCTAAATCATACTTCTGCCAGTATTGATGCTGGTGGTGTTCTCTTTGTTGCTGGTGTTGATGCTAGCAGTGTTGATTCAGATGACGGTGGTGCTTGTGTTTATGCTGCCACTGGTGTTAATGCTGATGGTGTTTGCTCTGGTGTTGATGCTGGCAGTGTTGTTGATTCTAGCTGCGGTGGTGGTTGTGTTGACGCCGCCGCTGCGCGTGGCGCTGGTGCCGATGTTCCCGGTGATGAAGCCGGTGTTGGGCGCTCAGACCATGCACAGGCTGAAGGGGCGCGGAGGCCGTGGGGTGCCCATGGAGGTTCCCATTTGGGATGAGCGCCAGGCCTACGAGGAACTTCTCTACTGGGAGGACCTTGTCCGTCGCGGGAAGCGTCTGCGGCCCGACGACTTTAAACGGTAATGCCCTACCCCGGCCTTTTGCTCTTGCCCCGGTGTCTTGTCGTTACTTCATGGCCCAGTGTGCATCGTACGTAGCCATCCGTGATAATCGGAAGGACAACAAACTAAACACAAAAAGCAGTTCGTAATAAGTGAGTTTTCTATCGAGATTTTAAAGTGCCCTGCACACAACCACCCACCGTCCACTTGCCGCCCTTTATTTCGCACTGTTTTTCACTGCTTTTTCACCGTACTCTTTGGTTCTTTCGGTAAAGTCACGTAGATAGAAAATTAATGGGTCACGACGTTTCGATCGCAACACAAGCGACCGTCTTCAGGCGCTCTAGAACAGACGGTCGCTTGTGGTGCATCGAAACGTCGTGATCTATTAATTTTCTACCCGCGTTGAGCTGTCATTTGTGATGGCCGGATCGCTTTGAAACAAAAAAAAAGATCGCTATAGCTCATTGTTTTTTACCTGTTAAATAAACAGTTTAGTTTAACATACGGACGAGCACACAGACGGACAGACTTACAGACCAGACCTTATTTACACGCATTTTCAACCTTAGCTTGATAGTGTTCAAACCACCTATTAAATTAACACTGCCCCACACTCGCCCCACCCCCCCATCGCTACCCAACAGCTACGAGGACCTGAGCTTCTGGTACGAGCGCTATTGCTTCGAGGAGGACATGCGCTACCAGGAGGACATGCGCGCCTACGAGGCGGAGATGCGCTACTGGGAGGAGTACCAGCGCTACGAGGAGGAGCTGCGCCACTACGAGTACCTGTCGGCGCAGGAGCGCTCCGACCAGGCCGTGCGCAAGCCCAAGCTGCCCTCTACACCCGGCCCGGTACTGACGCTCACTCACTCGCTCGCTCGCTCACCTGATAGCCTACTGGGTTATTCACTCGCTGGTTCGCTGGCTAATCTGCTGCATCACTCACTCGCTGACTAGTTCCCTGGCTAACTTACTTGCTGGCTTGCTCACTGGCTCGCTCAATGACTCGCTCGCTGGGTCATTCACTCACTCGCTGACTAGTTCCCTGGCTAATTCACTTGCTGACTTGCCGGATTGCTCACTAACTCGCTTACTGGATAACCCACCGAGTCACTCGCTGGCTCGCTCAATGGCTCGCTCGCTGGGTCATTCACTCACTCGCTGGCTAATCCGCCGCGTCACTCACTTGCTGGCTAGTTTCATGGCTAACTTACTTGCTGGCACGCTCACTGGCTCGCTCACCGGATAGCCCACTGAGTCATTCGCTCGCTGGCTAGCCCGCTGCGTCACTCACTCGCTGACTAGTTCCCTGACTAATTCACTTGCTGACTTGCCGGATTGCTCACTGGCTCGCTCACCTGATAGCCCACTGGGTTATTCACTCGCTGGCTCGCTGGCTAACCTGCTGCATCACTCACTCGCTGACTAGTTCCCTGGCTAATTCACTTGCTGACTTGCCGGATTGCTCACTGACTCGCTCACCGGATAGCCCACTGAGTCATTCGCTCGCTGGCTAGCCCGCTGCGTGACTCACTCGCTGACTAGTTCCCTGGCTAATTCACTTGCTGACTTGCCGGATTGCTCACTGGCTCGCTCACCGGATAGCCCACCGGGTCAGTCACTCGCTGGCTCGCTCAATTGCTCGCTCGCTGGGTCATTCACTCACTCGCTGGCTAATCCGCCGCGTCACTCACACGTTCGCTAATTGGCCGGCTAACTCATTGCTGGCTCACTGGCTCGCTTGTTCGCTGGTTCACTCACTCACGAGCTACCTGCATGGGTCGTTTGCTCGCACACTCGCTCGGTCACCCGCTGTCTTCATGCTGACTTGCTCAAGGGTTGCATGTATGCTTGCACACTGGCAAATAGATTAAATATGTACAGGAATGCAGGACGTTTCACTGTATTTGTAAAACAACGCAGACAGTGCCAACATCATTGTCACCACCTCCAGCCATGATCTATCCACTACTGCCTCCGTTCCTCACGGTCCTACGACACGACGCAATTCGGTGAAGAATATGGGTAGTTGTGCGAGTGAGTGAGTGCGTGAGTTAGCAAGCACGTAGACGGCTCGTGAATAAGTGAGCAGGTGAGCGAGTGAGCGAGTGGCTAGGTGACCGACCAAGCTAGTGAACATGTCAGCATCGAGTGGCTGACTGACTGAGTGAGTGACCGGGTTAGTGAGTGAACGAGTAAGCGAGTGACACAAAGCTCGCCCCACATTCAAAATCCGTAATGCTCTCACCCCCCCCACTCCTCTGTCTCCGTCTCTCCGCCACACTCGCCCCCATCCCCGTGCTTTGCCCCTGCTCTCCTGCCCCCCCCCTCCCCGCCGCCGTGGCGGTACCTGTCACGCTGAAGGCCCAGCGGCCCACGTGCCACTCGGAGTACGAGCGCCACGTGTTGGCCAAGCACACGGCCATCTACCCCACGCAGGCCGAGCTAGAGGCTGTGCAGACCCTGGTCACCGTCACCGAGAAGGCTCTGAAGCTCCTGTCCGATGATTTGGATACTGACGCCGGGGCTGCCGGCGCTGCGTCCGCTGGTGCTGCTGCTGCTACTCCCGGAGCCGCCTCTGTCGGGTATTTTTAAATCCTTTATATTAAGTTCACTTGCTTGCGCGCTTACGACCGTGCAAATCTTTCGGTCGTTTTTTAACCCACTTCCCGTGATTCGTTGTGCGTGACAATGCATTTTCGTGAGAAAAAAAATTCCAAAATTTTACACTGTTTAGGGATAAATAAATATTTATTTGCCAATTTTTTAATGCTGCCAGAAAATCATCTGACCCATAGGTGGCAGCCATCACAAGCCAGAGGACGAGAGGACTCTAACCGCCCCGATGCCACGCATATAAAGGATTTATAGTGAAAAACTTTGTTTTTACGGGTTATACTTGTTTTGTAGTTTAACACGTTGCACCTGATGAGTTGATGAGTCAATGATGACGTCACCCTGCTGCTGCTGCTGCTCTATTTAAGACCGGGAGCCAGAGCAGAGCCTCACCATTCTGGCGAATTGCCGGATGCAATTACCAGCGAAACGTCGTACTCAAACATTGTAAATGTTGTGGTTTCACGCTTCAACACACCGGTGGGCTAAAGTAATAAACTATTTGTTTTTTGTCAACGTGACACTTTTTTGCTGATTGGCCGTGTCGGGTGGTGGAGAGTTACGACACATTTATAAATAACGCGATCTAAACCCAAAAACGTTGATTACGAATATTTTTTGGTACTTTCTGAAAATGAAACTTTTTTTGTTCAACGCAGGAAAGCCTCAAGGCTCTGCAGGACAGTCTTGCGGCTTCCTAGATTGAAAACTACTTTCTTTAGAATTGCTTATTGTATTCTGATTGGCATGGCTGACTATGTACGGTGAGAAAGGAGTACAACATACATACAGCATTGGGATGTCTGGCCCCATACCGGTTACATTCTATACTTTATTTATTTGTAGCTATTGGGAAACCGGAGAACCAGAGAAAACCCAAAGACACCAAGCGGGGAAACGTACAAACGGCACGCAGAAAGGCACATGGGTGCCGGGAATTTAACCCGGGCCCCTTCTTGCTGTCAGGCACGAGTGGTACCAGATTTGAAGCTTTCGTGACTGCAAGGATTCATATTCTTAGGTTTTTTTCGGTAAAGTCACGTAGGTAAAAATTAAAATTACTAAAAGTAAAATAAAACATCATCCGCACATAGTTTACACAACAAAGGCTCATTCCTAGCAGCGTGCTTCAGCCGCACCGAACCTCACAACAATTATATTCAGGGCCTACCTTGGCTCCTCCCACCCTCAACCAGTATATATACAAATACTGTGTTCTTGGAATTTCTCTTACTTGATACAGCTATCGTGCTGTGACGGTTCCACCTGAAGACAGAAGCTTGTGTTGCCTCCGAAACGTCGTGATTTTTAATCTCAATTTTGGAGCTTTCGTGACTGCAGAAATTATCATTTGGTTCTTTCGGTTAAGTCACGTATAAAGATAAATAATAAATTAAATACTAGCATACTACGACGTTTCGATTGCAACACAAGCAATCGTCATCAGGTATAAAAGAAATAGCAACAAAAATCTAACCAGAAAACTATAGACAGACACACAAGCAGACAGACATCACACACAGAGAGAGAGAACACGTATCGGCAGAAAGAGAGAGGTCGTTTCTGTGACGAGGCCTTAAATATTGAGAGGGCGGGTCGGAGACTTTACCGAAAAAACCTAAGAATACGAGTGCTACCGTTGCTCCCCACCCCGTTGTGTGCTTTCAGGGCTCCTGCTGCTGCTGCTGTTGCCGCTGGCGCCGGGGCTGGTGGCGCCGGCGGTGGGGCTGGCGGTGCGGTAGACCCAGCGGACCGCACGCTGCGTGAGTGATGCGCGCTGGTCCCGTCGCCAAGGGGTTGCTGCTCAAGGGAGATTTGGAGCTGGCGCTGGTTTTAATCTGTAAAGACAAGCCGACCAAGACGCTGCTGGGACGCATCGTGCAACTTCTGCCCAAGCACCTCAAGGTTCCACTCGATAAGGGGGAGGATNGGGGGGGCTGTACATTTCAACGTCCATGATAAGGCAGCTCGCGCTCATTTGTGGCCGGGTTGCTTCTGAAACAGAGCTACATAATTCAGATTTGAAGCTTTCGTGACTGCAAGGATTCATATTGTTAGGTTTTTTCGGTAAAGTCACGTAGGTGAAATTAAATTAATAAAAGTAAAGTAAAATCAATTAAAAAATTCACGACGTTTCGGAAGCAACACAAGCCTCCGTCTTCAGGTGGAACCGTCACAGCCACGACAGCTGCATCAAGTAAATGTTATGCAGTCTACTGTTGGTCTTAAGCCTCACCTTACCATATTAATAAAAAAGTGTGCCATTCCTGGCCCTTCCCCCTCAACCATTATATATACGGGGTAGTATTGTGATTACTCATTTACTTGATGCAGCTGTCGTGGCTGTGACGGTTCCACCTGAAGACGGAGGCTTGTGTTGCTTCCGAAACGTCGTGAATTTTTTAATTTGTTTTATTTTACTTTTATTAATTTAAATTTTTACCTACGTGACTTTACCGAAAAACCTAAGAGTATAGAGCTACATAGCTCGGTGGGTCTCAACTGGTAAAAGACAAAATAGTTTATAGTTTAAAATAGTTTTACACCTACTCTTTGGTTCTTTCGGTTAAAGTCACGTGGTTAGAAATAAAATAAAATAAATCACGACATTAGTATGTGCTGATCACCCACCACACACGCGACCTGTCAACAGACTTAACAACAAGCGGTGTAGCCCATTCGTGGTTACGGGACTGGGTTTAAGAAACTTGCGCCGTCCGTTTCAACCGCCGTCCCAGGAGATGGAGTCGAACTTGGATTGCGAGTCGAGTGTGATGAGGACATGACACCCACAGCAGCATCACATCTTATATCTTTCCAGTTGTGTAATGGCTGGCTCCGTGACACGTATACACTTTTTCCACTGGCGTATCCGAACCGAACCAGCACACGGGGTACCTCGTGCTACAGTTGGGTTTCGACTGGCACTTGAACCAAGCCGTGATGCGTTGGCCTCGCTTGGACGTCTCGATCTTGAGTGTAAGGGAGGGACCAACTACGCCAATCGTCACGCGTGCGACGTGGTCGTTAAGCCGTGAGGGACGCGGCGCCGNCCACCACGTCCCTGCGCGTGACGTCGGCGGCACGGCTCGGCTTGTCGCAGTCGAAAAACAACCTGGGCCACTTTGGACTGGCGGCCTTGGCGCGTTGAAAAATCGGTGCAAGCCTCTGTCCACCCACGAGTATTAATTGGTTCAACACGGTTAAGTCACGTAGGTAAAAAATTTAAATTAATAAAAGTAAAATAAAAAAAAAATAAAAATCACGACGTTTCGGAGGCAACACAAGCCTCCGTCTTCAGGTGGAACCGTCGCAGCACGATAGCTGTATCTTGAANCGTCGTGTATTTTACTTTTATTAATTTAATTTTTTTTACCTACGTGACTTTACCGAAAAACCTAAGAATATGAATCCTTGCAGTCACGAAAGCTTCAAATCTAGAATCAACAGTAAGTCAGTTAGATCGCGCATGCGGTGGGCTTTAAGTGTGCATCCTCCCACCTCTTTTCCGAGACATCCGGCCGGACAGCGTGGAAGAGTAGGCCAACAACGCCCTCCTTAAGAGGTGCTCTCTCTGGGAATGTCTCAACGGCCGCCCCTTCTCCGCCAGCGTGCGCGCTGCGGGTTGGGTGGGCTGCGCTCTCTGACCTACGAAATTTTCCACTCTGACCCTGCAGACGGTGCGTGCGCAGGCGGTGGCCGAGAACAAGGAGTCGTTCGGGGTGGAGAACCAAGCCAAAGAAGCAGCCCTGCTGTCACCTGGAACCGGCCGGGGGCACCGACCCTCACCATCACCGTCACGCTCACTGCCCCCTCATCCGCGAGGAGGCCGATCGCAAAGCCGAGGCTGACAAGAAGGCCGCCGCCGCGTCGCCGCTGCAGCTACCGCCGGCGCGAGCGTCGCTGCCACAACCCCGACAGCCGGTGCCAAAGGTGCCGCCCCTAAAACGGCTGTCAAGACCGAGTCAACAATGCCTCCAGCGGCGGTGAAAAGTCAAAAAGGTAGTGTGAGAGTGGACGCCGGTCGTGACGGTCGTGTTGGCGGTTTCCGTTGTGTCAAGTGCTGCTGCGTGATCGTAGCTTGTCGGTTAAACGCCATCAGTATTACTATGTCTTTCTAAGGACGGCAGACCCAAAAAGTGCTGGATAACGCAAAATGTAGCCCAATTTTCACCCGGGCAACTGTAGATCGGCACATACTAAGTGTGTCTGACCTAACATTAAAACTGACAGTAAATATTTAAGAATCGCAAGAGACAAACAAATATATACTTTTAAAAGAAGAATAAAAAAATGTTTACTTACTTAAAATGTCATTAGTGTAAACGTACACCGCCCTCATGTTGTTGTCGCGTTGATGTCACCTAACCCTGAACCTTTTCCCAGTCTTCGCCATCAAGAGAAGAACAACTTTGTAGATCCTTCCGACAGATTCTAAACAAGCGCCACCCTCTGCATAAACAAACAACAACATTTAGCTTGCGCAGTAAAAAGAAAACGCTTACAGATCACAAACAACTCACGTGGCAGAGAACAAATTGCAGTCACTTCCCCATGCAGCACTCAGCATCGCCATATACCCGCCCACCCGCCCGCGACCGCGTTTGTCGGTCAATCCATCTGCCTACTCCACAACGGCTTCCCCTCTTGACACCGATCGCCACGACTCCGTAATCCCCGACACTGTCCCCGTTCCGGGCAGTTCCAATCGGATCCCCAAACTACAGGGGACGGATCTCTGCGGCGTTCCAAACGGCTCTTCAAATATTAGAACCCTTCGCTTTCGAGCATCTTGACCGCACGAATTGGGCGCTCGAACTTGCGTTTCAATTCGTGGTGCGTGCTGTTGCTCCTGTCACGTCCGTCATCGGCGTCGCGAGCGCTTTCATTGCAGGGGCTGCACCGATCCCGTCACCTTTGTTGCAGCTGGCTAGTTCGCGATAGCTGCAGCCAACGTGGATTCGAGACGCATCGCGTAGCAATGCTATCAATTTTTTCCTCACACGTGCGTGTGTGTGTGTATCAATTCTCTCCGAATCGAATTGTGACCCCGAATCGTGGCATGAGGAAACACGGACCGACCCGTCGATTCAAAGCTCCCTTTCATCGCTCGCTCCCTCGACTCCGAGCTACGTTTGCCATCTCTTCCCTCCGTAGCAGCTCCCCCCGTTCGGCACGGAGCGTGACGAACCGATCTGGTGCGATCGTCAATAACACTGGTCAACAACTAAAAAAACACTTTTTTCTGGCCTGGACTTTTGCAGCTGTTCTAGACTAATTTCAGGGTGCTGATTCCAAACCTGATCTCAGATTTGCTTATCACATCTCATTTTATGCTATCGGCATACCCTTTTTCATTGATTTTACCCGAAATTAATTCCATCGCTTATGATTGCAAGTTGCGAGTTAGTGGCTGCTTTAGTGTTAAAAAATGGTTCCTGTATTTTTAGGATAGTGTGTTTATAATATCATTTTATGTAGATATCCACATTTATTTAATATTTTTCTTCCGCAGTTTTTATTGACAAAATGCAATATTTGATATCTCAAAAACCTGATGTGATAGACAAAAACTGATGCCAGATTTGGAATCAGCACCTCAAAATTACATTAAAACCGTTGGAAATACCTCATGCCAGACAAAAGCGTGTTGACCAGTGTAGTAATAAACCCCGGTCGGCTGTCCCGTGCGCTTCCGTGCTATGCTGCCGTGCGTTTTTCGGCACGATGTTTCCCGACACTTTTCGCGCTGCGCCAGTTTCCTCGGCGACCGAACGGAACGCCTGAATTTGTTCCCCGGGTTCCTGCGTAAGCGTTGCCAGCCGCTGCTGCAGCCTGTCGTAGGCCGGACGGCGTTGGTTATTTGGTTCGTTGGGGACGGAAAACAATCGGGTGTAGCCAGAGGGAGAAGCTGGAGCAGCCACAGAAAGCTCCGTCACCTTGCCGAACAACGACGCGGTTCAACCCGAGCGCACGGGAGAGTTGCGTGCGGCACAACTGCGGGAAGAAAAACCTCCGCAAGCGAAACGAGCGCGGTTGTGTAGACGTGACACCGGATGTGGTTTACGTCCCCAAAAAACGTCGCAGATAATGTTAGCGATAATAACACCGCCTCGGAAGAGGTTGTTTTATTTCCTTTGAAACGTTTGGGTTGAGAACGATCGCACCAGAGCTGATTCATTGTTCTTTTCGTGTCGAATAGGTGCTGCAGTTACCAGAGGAAATGTGGTGATAGCGCCAAAGCAAATCGCACGTGTTGAAACTGATTTGGCTACAAGTGTCGGAAAACGAACAAAAATCTGCGGCCGAGTCACTGTCAGTCTTAATTTTTTTTGCCGCTCAAAATTGTTTTTTCGCAGATTTTTAGTTTTCAAAAGCCGTGCAAATTATCCGATCGCCGCACAGCGTAGAATCACACTGCCAGCCCGCAATTCCCTATGCCTCCCGGTGTTCCCAAAGGTGAATGAAGGCTGCATGGGGATACTGCAACACATTCTCGGTTACAATTCTAGGTTGTTATAACGGAGGCGACGGAGAGAGTTTGAGTACACCTTCGGCAAGCGGCATTCTGCGTGCAGCCTGTGTCAGACCGGCCACCCGCTGGAAGAGAAACAACAACCCAAGCCAGCGGAACAAAATAATTTCAGCGAAACAAATGTCCATCACCGTTGCCGTCACTGTCATTCCTACCCCAAGTATTGCCTTGCTTTGTGCCCAGATGCTTCACGTTGCAATATACTCAATTTACTAGCTTATTGCGGGGCTCTTTACTGACGGACCGCCTTGATCGTGGCCCGTCGAGCTATGGGCCACTCGCGCTTCCTTTTCCACTGCACAACGAGCCACACCTGGGGCGTTGCCGAGCCAGCTTGACGTGGCTCGGGTCGTTTTTTTCCACTGCGGAATGGGACGTCCCCTTGAGGCCAGCGTAGCACGGTTTGCTTCCGGCTCTGCACGGAAAACAGCCAGTGGAAAACCACCTGCACAGTGAGGGCCCCAAGCTTGCTCGGCTCAGATGTAGCAGTGGAAAAGGGGGCGCAAGTGGCCACGGTTTGCCGAGACGTAAAGAGTTAGACACTCGTGAAATCAAACTGCGATGGGCGAGAGAGAGAGAGGGCTATCGGGAGGCGAGGGGCGGATTGGCGGTTGTGTGTACAGACTTTATCACTTTGACGCTCTTCGACGTTAAGGGCGGTGGGCGGCACACAGCGGAAACGCTCGTGCGCCACCGTAAGAAGGACTGGGGTTCGATTCCCGAATTGGCCATCCTTCTGTGGGGAGTTGTGTACATCCTCTCTCCCCTGTTCTGCATGGGTTTACTCCGGATTTTGTGAACGGCTATTGACCAAAACAACCCAGTGCTGATAAATTGGCTGCAAATGAACTCATTTGGGATTGCAACATCGCCCAAGACTGAACTTGGCAGGAACTTCCAGGAAAGAGAGTCTTGAGACTCGGTGAGGCTTTCCTGGGTTAAACAAGCGCTGGTGGTAATGTCTGTACACTGGACCCATGACATCACTATAGGAATTACTGTGGCCTTCCGTAAAGTACAGTCGGAAGAAACTTTTGATCATTTGGGTGGAGCCTGGCGAGGAAGGGGATGTACACCGGATGAATTGGCTTGGAAGGTCCTCCGCCCCTTCGTGCCATTCTGGTGCAGAACAATAATTAGTCGTGATGGCGACGGCAACGTGACCACATTTGCATCGCAAAATCAAAGGGAAGAAAGAACGTGTTCACCGAAAGGGTCCAGAGACCATACGATCTTTTGGAAGACAAGACCCTCTTGGTTTTCTCGTCTTATTTTCTGAAAAATGTTTGTATAGCGCTTTATTCCAAGGCGCTTTACAGCAATTCTAAAATTGTAAATAACATGAGAGTGGTGTAGATAGTGAAGAGTGTTATTAAAAGTGGTGGTGTGGTTATGGTGACGGTGAGGAGAACAAGCGGGAAAAGTTAAGGAGGTTGGGGACGTCCTGCTCGTAGTGGGGAACGTGGCAGCAAGCAGCGAGCAGTGGTACTGATAGGAGTAGGGGTAGTGATAATGGTAGGGGTAGTGATAGGGTTGGGTACTGATGGTAATAGGGGTAGTGATAAAGGTAGGGTAGTGATAGCGTAGTGATAGTGGGTTGGGGTACTAATGGTAATAGGGGTAGTGATAAAGGTAGGGTAGTGATAGTGGTGGGGTACTGATGGTAAAGGGGAGGATAAAGGCAGGGTAGTGAAGGGGTTGGGGTACTGATAGTAATAGGAGTGGTGATAAAGGCAGGGTAGTGATAGGGGTTGGGGTACTGATAAGGGTAGGGGTTGGGGTTGGGATAGTGATAGCGGTTGGGGTACTGATGGTAATAGAGGTGGTGATAAAGGCAGGGGTAGTGATAGGGTTGGGTACTGATACGAATAGGGTAGTGATGGGGGTTGGGTAGTGATGGGGTTGGGGTAGGCCTGCTTGTAGCTGGGCGCCCGGCAGGGAGTAGCAGTAGCAGCAGGACAATGATGGTTGTTCTCAGGGAGGAATGGAAGCAGTAGTTTTCCATAGTGAAGATGGTTGTTTTTGCCACGTTCTCATGGCAGCTTGCGCGACTCAACCAGCTCGGAGAATGGTTTAGTTGCCCTTGCCATTCAACAGCAAGTCGTAGCCGGTTCCCGCAGTCGATTAGAAGTCGAAGATCGAACGTTCTCTCCTTTCGGTGAACGCGTTTCCCCTCCGTCAAATGCGCACAAACACGCACCACAACAAAACAATCAAATCAACTTCCACTTGGTGGAAACGATTGCCGGGACAAGTGCTGTTTCGCGAGCACTTATTAAGACCGCGCAGCACACAAGGGGATGGTGTGGCCAACGCCGCGCCCGGTCCGTCTTTGTTTCCCCAAAGTTAATTCTACACGTGGTAAACCGCCCGGTTCATTCGCCTTGAGGAGCCCCAAGATGGGTTCAGCAATCGCCACCGTTGTTGGTTGCGAATTGAACTCTGGTCGCCAAGTTCGTCGTGAGTGCTGCGCCACCGCTGTTGAACAACTGGGTTCGCTCGTTCATCCTAGACAGGCCGTTGGGGCAAGTGCTGCTAGTGAGCACATACTCTTGAGTGAGGTACATGCTGTTAGTGAAAACATACGCAGGGAGTGTGCTGCACTGCATTCAACACCGACCCCTCCGCAGAATGGCGTTACTCAAGTTCCTCTCCCCTAGCACCCACCCCTTACATCACCTCACCCTTTGCCTCACCACCCACTCTCCTGCCCGCCGCCTTACTCGTCCACTCGCCCACACATCCGACCAGCCACGTTGACTCACCCCGCCTGCCTACCCACTCTCTCTAACTCGCCCAACCAGTCGCCCACCCACCAACATACTCACCCGCTCAACGACTCAACCCAGTCACCCACCAATTCGCTCATTCATTCACTCGCCGTCCCACCAACTCATCCACCCACCACCACCAACCCATCTACCCCACCGCCGCCCAACCGAGCGTCCCACACCTCTTCAACAAGCGAGCAGCGGCGGTGACGTCTCTTCCCCTTATCGCCACCTAGAGCTGACGGCGCCCACTCCAGACGGGCCGGACGCGCTGGACAGGCAGAAATGCCTTGACGCGTTGGCGTCCCTGCGACACGCCAAGTGGTTTCAGGTTGGGTTTTGTCCCCCTTTGTACCCCCCCGCTCCCCGCCCGTCACCCATTACCCCGTTAACCGCGCGTGGAGTTACTGTGTACACACACGCACACACGCATGTGCCCTTCCGTCCACAACTGTCGGACGGGTTGTGGGAGCTAATTGTTGTGGCTGGTCACTGGCGTGTACCCCTCTCTCCCTGCCGCATGGGGAGTACGGGCTACAGCTTGTGACCTGCTAGTTCACTCTCTCGCCAAGGTCACCCCCGGGCCAATGCTGCCCCGACTGCGCTCTGGTCGCTAGCTTAACGGACGATGCGACGCGACAAAATGACCCGGCGGTGCTCTACCTGCAGATGCGTCCCTGTGCCACGTGCCGCAGGCTCCGATACGAGTTTGAGGCTTCGTTAAATTCTATAAGTAAAAATTAGGGGAGACGTGTATCGCCCGCCATTGTGAATTGGCATGGTGCAAAGTTGTTAGACTGTCGTCGCGGGGGCTGACATCACCGGAGCGCCAGGATGTATGGCGCTCTGTGGTGAACGTGAAGTCCTCTTTTGCTCATTTAATGAAGACTCAAACTCGTGTTTGGTCAGCCCAGTCCTCACGGCCTAGGCGTGCATATCTACAAGGTAGGAGCTGCTTGGGTGTTTTTTTATCCGTCGCGTCTAACTTTGCACGTTGGGCCCGCTTGGTGCCATGATCGCGATGCCCGGATCGGTCGGAAGGGTCATCAGTGGCTGCCCAGTTTAAGGTGGGGGGGGGGGTGAATGGATAGACTTGACCGATCACCATCGTATCTCCCGGTGTTGATAAAACGAGTACCAATTTGTGGAGATCCTGCAGAGAGAGAGACACACCGTGGGTCGTTGCCCGCTGTCGAGCCAGCGACAGAATTTTCACCGCTGGTTCCCAAACGGTTGCCCAATAGCCCTCAGGGGTGGGGGGGGGGGGGGTGGGGGCGGGGGTGATGGGAGTTGAGGAAAGATCTGGGAGGGTTCAGAGTTGTCAACCAAACCCCACCTCCCCCTTCCTCCACCACCACCACTATCGTGTAGGACGCGCAGCATAGCATTTCATACCAGGGCAATTGGTGAAATGGCATCGGCATTGCTTGTGGGGTGACCTTGATGTGTAGGTGGGGGGGTCCGTGCGCTGATACATTTTGCTGTCCGATTGGAACGTTGTGAAGAAAAGTTATATTTATTTCCACACCGGTCTGCCGACGATTGTAAACAACGTGATGTAAGAATTTATAGTCGCACTCGGATGACGACGAGATGTGCTCGTAATGCTCTCGTTGGCCCAGAGGCACCGCGGTTTCCCGAACCTCCGATCTGCGGCTCGACTTCTGTGCGCCGTCCAATTGGACTACGATGGGGCCCACAAACTCTAATTTGGAATTCAAACACACGAGGGGTGGCGGTCACCGTGCAGACTTCTGCGTTTGCGCTGCTGCTCTGTAGCTCTCCGACGCGCGTCGTGCAGCTCTTGCCTTGCGTAGTTTTGTTGTGCGCCGTCCCGACGTTTCGCCACCCCCTCCCCCCGACACGTGCTCACGGCATCTTCAGGAACTCCCCAGTACGGGCAGACCTCGCCGAGTGCCACCCCCCCCATTTCAAACGCCGATTCTGTAAGTGCTCCCTTCCTCCCAGGAAGGAATGCGAGGTCTGCCCGTATTCGGCCGCACGTTGATATTTTGGTTTTCCCGGGCCGGTGGGCGGAACGTCGGACTTCGTGCCGAACAAACACACGGTACAGCCCGTAACAGATCGGAGGGCTAGAGTGCCACAGTCTGCGTTGGGTCCATATCAACCTCACCCAGAACCTTCACTCTAAGCCCCCGCCATCTCTCACATCCTCCAAAAATCGAAGCTGCCAATTCCACGATTGCCCTCTGCGGCAATGCGAGTGCCTGGGCCCGGTTTTGGCGGAGGCTGCATCCCAGTGGCGTGGCTCAGCTGTGAAGGTTGTTGGGGTGAAATGAGTTGAGCAGCGAGTGCAGGGTTTTAAGGATATTTTTGCGCACCGTTCGTTTGGCGAGTTTCGTAAAGGAATTGGAAAGCACTTCCCCCCCCCCACCCCCGTCCGTCTCTTGTGTAGGAATTCGTTCAATGCTATGATGACAACCCACAGTTTAAATTGCTTGTGACGATGCCTGTACGCTACACGGTGACTCCACGCGCATGATGTTGTCCCTTTTGTAGACTTGCGGAACTGATGTATGTACCAATATTTCACCGTTACCAAGCGGCGATTGCCGTCATGTGGTATTAGAAGCCTCATTGCAGCTCGAAAGCAGTGTTCATTTGGCAAACAATTAGCAACGGAAATATTTGTCGAAGCGGGTTTTTTGTTTCGTCGACGATGATGACTGATTGGACAGAACTGGTAAAGTGTGACGATGTCAACGCCTACTACTGACCACGATCATCACTAATACTACAACCCAACATCATCGTAACTGCTATCACTACTGTCGTGATCACTACTAGACCCATCACTGCTACCACCACCATCGTCGTTACCGTCATTGCAAACACCACCATCACTACTACCACAACCATCATCATCACTACTACTACCATCACCATCTAGCTGTGAGACTGACTGTGACGAGACGTAATTAGTTTGAATGAAGATGCAGACTTGAGATAATTTGACAACATTACTGAGACTGAAGTGGACTAAAGGAAGACCAAGCATGGTAATTGGCTGTGTGTGTGTAGATATATAAAGATTTAGCCAGGTCACTGATTGGCTGACATGATAATATTGGTGTACCCTTCACACCAACATTTAACAAGTATCAGTGACTTAATGTTTGCTTTAGTCAGTGAGGCTAGACTAAGAGAATTACTCCATGAAATCCACAGATAGGTTATGATAATTGGTTTTTTACCCTTTTATCTGGCAACAAAACCAATTATATTTTTGCTACTGGCAAATGAGGTTCCAATGGTGCCACAGATAGGTTGTCGTCGATCAGACTAAGACTGTGACTAAAATAAGAAATGCCAAGTTAAATTAACTCTGTTACAATCTGCGATGCCCAATTATTTTTTTAAGTTGCAGAAAGTTGACCGTTACGGAAATTGGCCAAACGTCTCGGGTAGGACTCTCCCAAATAACCTGCAGTTTACTCGGTTGGGAAAACAATTAAAATTGGTAAGGTCACCCTCTGGCTACAGTGGCCCATTGAGCTTCAGTGTAGCCGGACCCTCCTGGAAGAGAGTCCAGAGACTCACTTGAGGATTTAATGTGGCCAGACCCTCCTGGAAGAGAGTCCAGAGACTCCCGTGAGGATTTAGTGTAGCCGGACCCTCCTGGAAGAGAGTCCAGAGACTCACTTGAGGATTTAATGTGGCCAGACCCTCCTGGAAGAGAGTCCATAGGCTCCCGTGAGGATTTAGTGTAGCCGGACCCTCCTGGAAGAGAGTCCAGAGACTCCTTGAGGATTTAATGTGGCCAGACCCTCCTGGAAGAGAGTCCATAGGCTCCCGTGAGGCTTCAGTGTAGCCGGACCCTCCTGGAAGAGAGTCTATAGGCTCCCGTGAGGATTTAATGTAGCCGCACCCTCCTGGAAGAGAGTCCATAGGCTCCCGTAAGGCTTCAGTGTGGCCAAACCCTCCTGGAAGAGAGTCCAGAGACTCACTTGAGGATTTAATGTGGTCAGACCCTCCTGGAAGAGAGTACATGGACTCCTTTCCATCAGTAAATGAATAACTTAAATTAAATTACTTAAATAGGGAGAATACAATTATCCCAGTGATGTTATGCAACATTTTTATTTTAGTATGTATTTTGAACTTCATTTGTACCATAGTGTAGTGCTAATCGGAGGTGCAGGGGCTGGACAACAAACTAAACACAATAAGCAGTTCTAAAGAAATTCGTTTCAATCTCGTATATTGGGAGTGTACAATGTAGTGGTGTAATGTAGGGTTAGTGTAGTATTACGTATGTTGAACTTCTTTCGCACCATACGGAGCCAACCGGGCTAATCGGAGGTGCAGGGAAGGACAACAATCTAAGTACAGCAGCAAGCAATTAACGAGATGCCAAAAACAATAATTCTCCATTGCGTAAAAATAATGTTATCCCTATACCATTGTCCTGTAGCATATATTGATAATGCCTAAGAATCGGTCATGAGGCTACGAAACTATTGTTTATGGCTTTTTTGTTGTCTTGCCAAAAACTTGACAGAGTGACAAAAAGAAATGGCTCCGCAGTTTGAAAGTCAGTCGATTCTTAGTCAAAGCTTTTTTTTAGAAGGAAAGAAATCTATCTGTACAAGCCGGTCGTTGCTGCGAGTTTCAACTCACAACTCATATTTGGCTAACGCGGTTATCCTCCCTTTAGAGCCTACTGATTTATCGCTCATCTCAGTCCAGCGCGAATCTTTGCATTATAAGATTCTCCTGGTAACCGTTTAACGTGAACCCCGTAAATAGTACAGCGTTGTGGAGAATGTAGTAAAAAAACGACTCGCTTGAGTTGAGTAACAGAAATCGGTTATCTCCACACTGCTATCGGCTTGCGATGTCCGTCAATGCAAGAGTTTGTTGGTAGGGTAAACGAACTGAACATTTACACCTGAAAGGTCACCGTGATTGTCTTTTGCTCGGGAAAAGGAACTAAAAATGAAATGTGCCGACTTTTTAATCGGTGGAAACATAACTAAATAACATGCCGGCTTTTCGCGACAGAAGTGATATTTGCGGAACGTGTTTGTCAAAATCTAAAAGCCACCTTTTGCATCGACAAAGAATCGCCCTTAACACATTCGGCGGCCAAAGTGACGCTTGGCTCAATTTTAATTCCGATGGGTTGTCTGAAATTCTTGTATCGAGGCACGGACCTCAAATCCTGAGCGGGCTAAACTGCTGAAGGTTCCGCGTCTTTTTTTGAGAGTCGAAAACTGAGCGGTCATCAATGTGGTGTTTTGGCTGAAGTCTTCCGAATTGCCCCGTGCACTTCTTAATGGCGCTCAACTCCGGCAATTCACTCGTCAACCGGCGGGGGGGGCACCACCTTCCGTCGAAAACAAAACCACAACCGCGTCACCTCACCTGACGCCCCCTCCACCCACAACGCCTCTCTCGGTCGTGTCCAGCTCCTCCCACCTCTTATTGCCTGTGAACAAGAAGAGGCGGAGTGTAAAACTGGCACGGTTTGTCCTGGTCGTGCCACGGCGTCTCCTGGTTCGCAGGCAGAGGGAATTTGCCCTGCCGCCCCCGATTTGCACGGCAAAACTGGATCATGTGACACCCTCCTCCCCCTCCCCCCCCACAATATTTTTCTGAGCCATGAAGCGATGGTGCTGATTTGCTTGGACCGGCGGGGGTGGCGGGGGGGCGATTTCAACCACCCAACGATCTTGAAGGCGACGAATCGTGCCGACGCCACATTGCATTGTGGGCTTTTCTCATTCTCTGTGGCAGCGAAGTCCACTGGTTTTTACCGTTGGTTGCCACGGTTTAAATCAGAGGCTCCCAAACTGGGGGACGAATAAACAAAAACTCCCGCATTTCGTCAACAACAACGCAAGGGGAGTGTTGATTGATGAACGTGCAGAGTTTGGTTATTTGCGCGCCACCGCCAACGTCGCAAGAAAGAATAGTTGAGCTCGAAAACTGGGGAGCTACGGCTTCCTATTGAGAGCGGAAGTCGAGTCCTATTATTTGTTCAAGGTGTGTCCCTCGGTCCAATGAGGTTGAGAGAAGCTCCCGTTGTGCATTCGGCTTGCGCCGCTGAATGGCGTTGGCACACGGATGTGTGCGGCGTTTCGCCCCCACGTGCCGGGAGCATTCTTTCGAGACGAATGCTGTTGCCGTATAATGGAGGGAGAAAGCGAGCCGCTCCATTCAGTTCCTCAAGAAGCTGCTATCGCTACGTGGGGCTGAAACGTCAGGAGGTGCTATGCCACGCGGCGGCGGCGGCGGCATCGGGGCGCAATCCGAAAAGCGCGGCGGAGAGCCATGCAGCGGCACAGCCGTGAACAAAAACAACCCAGCAGTGCTTGAGGAGGTCAAGGAGGAACAGAGGATGAAGCCGTTACGTGAATACTTGGTGCAGGCACGAGTGTGGGACGCAGTCGGATGGCTCTTTTGGACAAAGCCAGACAACCTGGGGAAGTTTTCCCCCTCGAGACCAGACATCTCCACCCCGTGTCGTTCCAAAGAGTCTTGGCCAGGATGAGCACAGCAGTTGGATTGGGCGTTTCGATTTGCTTACTGCCACGGGGGGGGGGGGGCGGGAGGTTCGAGGTTCGCTCACAGGACTGCTGTGATGGCAGGAAAAGTTAGTATTGATTTGGCGGACGAAACAACTTCAAGCAAAAACCTGGAGAACTCGCCCCTCTGGTCCCAAGTGCCGTTCTTCTGGGTCGGGCCGCATGTTGAGCTTTTTTTCTCTCACGCTTTACGCCACGCACAACTTTCCCAGCAGTCGTCTCGAGGAGTTGCAGTGAAAATCGGGGGTTGGGGGAGAGGTGCTTCAGGAAGCTCCAATTCGAATCGTTGGCACGTTAGGTGTTCGTGCCATTCTTCACGGCGCACGAGGCTTTCGTGAAGGGTAGTAGTCACGGTCATGTCGATTTGGTTTCGCCAGGAGAGTCTCATTTGCAAGAGTGACCCGTGGGGTCACCGTGGCGACGTGCTTCGCCGACGCAACCTGCGGTAGTTCCACGGCAGGTGGCGACGATTGGTGCGTTTTCGCATTTTGAGTAATTTCGCGGTGCGCTTAACTTTTCGAATTTGGAAAAAAAATTGGGACTGGAAACCGCAACAGTCGGCAACTGCGGCGAACGCTCTACACACTCGGCCTTGTGTTTACGGAGCTCGGTAGAAAGCAGAGGTCGAAACGGGTTTTAATTCCTTACCCGTACCCGGCCGCACCAGGGTCGCAAACGGGTACCCGACGCCGNACCCTACCATACCCGGCCGGGTACGGGTAGGGTACGGGTATCGGGTACCTGATTGCGACCTCTGGGATGAAGCCATGTTGCAGGCGCGGGTGGGTTGATTCTAGGAACTTGAATTGTGAGAAGAGACAAGACGTTGGGAAATGAGTGACAAACGGTGACTCACCAGTGACTCACGGCCTACCCAGCCGCACCAGGGTCGCAAACGGGTACCCGTACCCGGCCGGTACGGGTAGCCGGGTATCGGGTAGGGTACGGGTATCGGTACCCGGTTGCGACCTCTGGTAGAAAGGCGTGGGCCCCGCACCTGAGCAATCACGTTGCATGCAACTGGAATCGCTCGTGTGCGGAGGATGGCTCTGCAACCAGAGACCTCGTCCGTGCGTGAGCGTTCAATCGAGTGCGTGTTTTCTTCGTTGCTGCTGCGCAAGCGAACGCCAGGGCCGTGGGCCCGCCCCAAGAAGCCTGCCGTCGTGCGTTTGCCGGAAGCTTTTGAGAGAAGACGCGGCTCAACACGCGGCCTGACCCTTGAAGTAGCCCACACTTGGAGCTATGAGCGGCTGGGGCAAACCAACAAAAAGTTCATGAAGACACCCCGGTCTGGCTGAAGCTTGCAGGGTTACGTGGCAGGGGAGACGTGGCGCACGATGCTATAGCTTATAACCTGGAGCCGAAATTCGGTGAACGGTGCTGCGAGTTCGGTTAACTTTCCGACGTTCTTCTCATCGGACGTTAAACGAATGGGACGCGTCGCAGATGCATTGGGTTGCTTTTCAACCAGGGTCGGGGGTGCAATTCTTGTAAAATAAAAGATAACTAATCCGGGCCAAAAAAAAACCTAACTCGATGGGTTTGGTGTTTTGGGAATGACTTTGTAATCCAGTGGATTTTGTTTTGGCCCGGACTTGCACTCGCCAGTCGAAAAGTCGAGCGGAGTTTCACTTGAAGTCTCGCCGTGAGTTTTTTTGCGACGCTCGTACGTTCGGTTATTTTCTGGCCGCTCGCGATGGATCGCAAACGGTCAAAAACGTAACGGATCGTCACGATTTTCCAAGCGTCCCTTGAGTTTAGCGGGAATTGAGACGTCCCAATGGATTTGCCCGCTCAAATGAACGTCGAGAAGGAGGACAGAGAAAAACAAAAGCGACGCAAATTGTCCCTCGTCGCAGATGCGAGCGCGTCTGTCCCACCTGAGGTTTACTTCAGGGTCTCATGAGGAGTCGGGCGTGTCAACAAACGCAGCTCGTTTTCTTGGTTCTTTCGGTAAAGTCACGCAGAAGGGAAATAATAAATAATAAAAATAAACGTTAAATAATTCTCATGACGTTTCGGCCACAACGCAAGCAGCCGTCCTCAGGTGAAGAGGACGGCTGCTTGCGTTGTGGCCAAACGTCGTGAGAATTGTATTTTATTATGTTTTATTTTATATTTTATTATTTCCCTTCTGCGTGACTTTACCGAAAGAACCAAGAAGATGAATCCCTGCAGTCACGAAGCTTTAATCGAAATTCAAACGCAGCTCGGTCGCCAGCTGTTATCGACAAGAGCCCTCCGTATAACCGCGGGGCCCTAAAGACACGCTTGAGATTTCCTCAACAGCGAAATGAATATAGAAAATAGGTTACATTGTATCGTAGAGTCTGAGTGTGTTCCCTGACTGTGTATGCATCTGTGCATTCTCTGGTGATAAAATTCACTCCCCACAGCAAAAGAACAAACTGTTGACTAAGCGTCCCAATGTAAGTAGGCCCAAAAGAGTTGGTGATTTCCTGTCCAAGTGGCCATTGGCAGTTAACCTGCCGTTTTAAAGCCCTGCAGTGCCAGTGGTGTGAAATCACACGTTTCCCATGCAGTCTGTCCAGAGAAAATCCACTCTTGGTGTTTATTTTATCTGCCACGGAGGGATGATGGGCCGAGGTGAACGCCCCAACCAGGGTTTGAACTCACTACCCACCACCGGGCTACCTGGCCGGTTCATTCCTCCAAAAGCAGAGTCTATAGATAACCAAAGGACGTTGTTATATTAATGTTAGTTTAAAATTTTCTCGCATCGTCATTAATTTGTTTTCTCCCCCCCCCCACCACCGCCCCTCCCCGAAGGCCCGTGCGTCGTCTTTGAGGTCGTGCGTCATCGTCATCCGCATACTCCGTGACCTGTGCGCGCGCGTACCCACGTGGTCCGCGCTCAAGGGATGGGTGAGTCCTTGAAATCCGTCGGTGTCCTAAACGATGAGAACTTTTCTCGCCGCACAACGCGGCGGGTGGCGCGGTGGTGCCCCCGTGCCTCACAGCAACGGGGTCGAGGGTTCGATTCCTGACTCGGACGCCTTTTCCGCGTGGAGTTTGTGTGTTCTCACCCTGTTCTGCGGTGTGAGTGAGCGAGTGGAGTTTTTATGATCTCCCCTGCTCTATAGAGCGCGTGGAGTTTGTATGATCTCCTCTGTGGTACAGAGTGAGTGGAGTTTGTGATCTCCCTCGTTTGTATGATCTCCCCTGTTCTACAGAGTGAGTGAGTGGAGTTTGTATAATCTCCNTCTGTTCAGCAGAGTGAGTGTGTGTAGTTTGTATGATATCCCCTGTTCTACAGAGTGAGTGGAGTTTGTATGATCTCCCCTGTTCTACAGAGTGAGTGAGTGGAGTTTGTATGATCTCCCCTGTTCTACAGAGTGAGTGAGTGGAGTTTGTGTGATCTCCCCCTGTTATACAGAGCGAGTGAGTGGAGTTTGTATGATCTCCCCCTGTTCTACAGAGTGAGTGAGTGGAGTTTGTATGATCTCCCCTGTTCTACAGAGTGAGTGAGTGGAGTTTGTGTGATCTCCCCCTGTTATACAGAGCGAGTGAGTGGAGTTTGTATGATCTCCCCTGTTCTACAGAGTGAGTGGAGTTTGTATGATCTCCCCTGTTCTACAGAGTGAGTGTGGAGTGATCTCCCCTGTTATACAGAGTGAGTGGAGTTTGTATGATCTCCCCTGTTCTACAGAGTGAGTGGAGTTTGTATGACTCCCCTGTTCTACAGAGTGAGTGATGTAGTTTGTGTGATCTCCCCTGTTATACAGACGAGTGAGTGGAGTTTGTATGATCTCCCCTGTTCTCAGAGTGAGTGAGTGGAGTTGTATGATCTCCNTCTGTGGTNCAGCGAGAGTGAGTGTGTGTGTTTGTATGTTTCCCCTATTCTACAGAAGTGAGTGAGTGGAGTTTGTATGATCNCCCCTGTTCTACAGAGTGAGTGGTGTAGTTTGTATGATCTCCCCTGTTCTACAGAGNGAGCCTGAAGTGACATCTGATAGCCTGAACAACAGCGTGTCCAGGGTTACGGCGGAGACGACGATGGGCACATGGTGANGCCGCGTAGGGTTCATGACGATGATAATGACGACGATGACAACGATACATTGTTGAGTTGCAGGCAGGGTTATTTGTGAGAAGGCGATCGCACGAGTGACGCCACTGGTAGGGTCATGATGNTAATGACGACGATGATGACAACATGACGACGATGATGACATTGTTGATGTTGCAGGCGATGGAGCTGATCATGTGAGAAGGCGATCGGCACGAGNGAGCGCCCGCTGGGCGTGGGCGAGGCTCTGCGCCGCGTACCTCAGCAGCAGATCCTCGCCTCGGGCATCCTCCTCGAAGGCAAGAGCAGCACCACCATCATCATCAGCAGCACCACCACCATCATCATCAGCAGCACCATCATCATCAGCAGCACCATCATCAGCAGCGTCATCATTATCAGCACTACCACCATCAGCATCATCATCACCATCAGAAGCAATATCACCATCAGCAGCAGCGTCATCATTATCAGCAGCATCATCATCAGCAGCAGCATCAGCAGCATCATCAGCAGCAGCACCACCACCATCAGCAGCAACATCATCACCATCAGAAGCAATATCACCATCAGCAGCAGCGTCATCATTATCAGCATCATCATCACCATCAGCAGCAACATCAACATCATCATCACCATCAGAAGCAATATCACCATCAGCAGCAGCGTCATCATTATCAGCAGCAGCCTCATCATTATCAGCAGNATCATCACCATCATCAGCAGCAGCACCATCAGCACCAGCAGCGTCATTATCATCAGCAGCATCAGCCCATCATCAGCAGCAGCACCATCAGCACCAGCAGCATCATCATCAGCGTCATCATTATCAGCATCACAATCAGCAGCATCATGGCAGTGCGTCTCTATCTGTCCCTCTCACGCTGCCTGTCAGCAGCGAGGAAAGCTGTAATGCAAGTTGAATAAAAGACCGGATTCCAGAAATCGCCTCAATTCGACTGTATTACATTCATGATGAAGCTTGTGATGCTAAAGGCATTCATATTCTTAGGTTTTTTCGGTAAAGTCACGTTTAGGTAAAAAATTAAAATTAATAAAGTAAAATAAAATAAAATAAAAATCACGACGTTTCGGAGGCAACACAAGCTTCCGTCTTCAGGTGGAACCGTCACAGCCCGACAGCTGTATCAAGTAAATGAGAGATTCCAGATTTACGGGATAGTATCTCTTGGAATCTCTCATTCACTTGATACAGCTGCTGTGCTGTGACGGTTCCACCTGAAGACGGAAGCTTGTGTTGCCTCCGAAACGTCGTGATTTTTATTTTATTTTTATAATTAAATTTTTTACCTACGTGACTTTACCGAAAAAACTAAGAATATGGACCCTTTCGATTTAAAGCTTTCGTGACTGCAGGGATTCATCTTCTTGGTTCTTTCGGTAAAATAATAAAATATAAAACATAATAAAATTATTCTCACGTGAAATAATTTTATTATGTTTTATATTTTTATTATTTTATTACTTCCCTTCTACGTGACTTTACCGAAAGAACCAAGAAGATGAATATGGACCCTTATTACAGATACATTGAGTATTGAAAGCTATCGTTGGTGGCCTTGTCTGTTCCCACCCGCAGACGGCTGTGGCATCTCTGACCCATGCGAGAAGGAGTTGACGGACGCCCTGGCCTCCATGACACAGCAGCAGCGCGAGGACATCACGCAGAGCGCGCAGGTGAGTCTGCTGCTTGTCATAGTAATGTGGAATTTCCCTTGACACGCGGGGACATCCGACGTCGCGCGAACACTCGGCGAGTATGTCCACGTTCTTGGTTCTTTCGGTAAAGTCACGTAGAAGGGAAATAATAAAGTAATGAAAATAAAATGCAATTAAATTCTCACGACGTTTCGATTGCAACACAAGCAATCATCATCAGGTGTGAAAACCACGGCAAGAAAATTTGAAGAAAGTGGCGTTTTTTTCTTAACGTCAGCACCACAGACAGCAACTGGCGGTTGTTCAGACTGACGAGTCGATCTATGCTCGGCACGGAGGAGGGGGGAGAGAAAGAGAATGGAATGCGGTCTGAAAGTCACCGTAAGCGTGAACACACAGCACTTGTGCCAGTGGTCTGCGGTGGGCTACGTAGAGGATCTTTGTCTGTGTGTGTGTGTGTTGTTTGTGTGAGAGCAGCATGCGCTGCGGTTGCTAGCCTTCGGGCAGGTCCACCGTGTGCTGGGCATGGATCCGCTCCCAAGAAGGGCAAGGGAGTCAGCGACGCAGGTGAGAAATGCGGCCCGCGCGCAGCTTCTCCTGACGGCGCCATCGTTGTGATGAACGTGCCGAGCCGGTGGTTCGCTCGCTCGCTCGCCAACTCCTCGGTTTTCCGTTTGTCGCTCCGAACCGGGCAGGTGATACGGTACAAGGCGCCGGCCCGTGGCTCTGAAGAGGCCCCTGGAGAACTCCTCTCAGCCCGACGCCAAGAAGCGCAAGTTCGGCCTCAAAGGTAGGGCGTTGGACGTCGCTCCAGGCCGACCACGGCGTGACGGAGTTTGGCGTTTTTGCTAAAAAGAAATCGGCGCGGCCCCCACGGCACCTCGGCGTGTTCCGTGCCCCGCGGCCTCTGCCCAGCGGCGAGCCTTCGACACGACACGCGACGGCTTCAAAGCAGCCCCAGCCTGGCGCAAGTGCCGGGGTTGGGGGTGATGACGACGATGACGACGTCACCGCCGCTCGGTGGCCAACGCCGGTTGTTGTTGTTGTTGTCGTCGCTGCTGCTGCTGTAGGGGAGGTGAAGGGCAAGGAGTCGAGCCAGCCGATGAATGCGGTGATGCGCCTGAACCACATCGCACGGGGCTGCAGTACAAGCTGATCTCCGAGTCGGGCCCGTGCACGCGCCCGTCTTCACCATGGGCGTCGAGGTCAACGGCGTCGCCTACGAGGCCTCGGGATCGTCCAAGAAGGCCGCCAAGCTGCACGTCGCTGTCAAGGTGTGACGGGGGGGGGTGGTGGTGGTGGTGGGTTGTAAAGGAGGTGGCGTCAGTGGGCCGGAGGTGTGGGCGGCAGGTGGGCAGGAGGTGGGCGGAGGCAGAGGTCGCAGCCGGGTACCGATACCCGATACCCGGCAACCCGTACCGGCTGGGTACGGGTACCCGTTTGCGACCCTGGTGCGGCCGGGTACGGGTAGCCGGGTAGGCCGTGAGTCACTGGTGAGTACCGTTGTCACTCATTTCCAACGTCTTGTTTCTTCTCACAATTCAAGTTCCTAGAATCAACCCACCCGCGCCTGCAACGTGGCTTCATCCCAGAGGTCGCAATCGGGTACCCGATACCCGTACCCTACCCGTACCCGGCAGGGTACGGGTAGGGTACGGGTACGGGTACGGCCGGGTACGGGTACCCGTTTGCGACCTCTGGCGGGAGGTGGGCAGGAGTGGACGGAAGGGGATGGGATGGGTGGATAGGAGGTGGGCGAGAGTGGACCGGTGTTATTGTGTTGAGTTTTTTTTTATTTGTGCACCGCTGCCAAGGCCAGCATCGGCAAATAATCTGTCTGATGTGTATACATCTCCGTGCATCTCTCACGACAGGTGCTTCAGGCTCTGGGCCTACCCACAGGCGTGGAGATGAAGATGATGGAGGAGGAGGCAAAGGCCAGTGAGGAGGGCCTCAAGGGCGAGGCCTCGGCGGGGACCTCGGTGGCCTCGGTGGCCTCGGTGGCCGCGGTGGTGACGGTTGTGGAGGCGGGCACGGCGCTGACCGAGGTCAAGGCGGAGGGCAAGGGAGCCAGCAGAGAAGCGGCGTCGGCAAACTCCGCCGCTACCACCAAGACTTGCGTGGTGAGCGGGCTCGGCGGAGAAGTCCTGCCCATAGACTCAACACTGCTACCATAGACTCAGCACTGCCCAGAGACTCAACACTGCCCATAGACTAACACTGCTACCCATAGACTCAGCACTGCCCAGAGACTCAACACTGCTGCCCGTAGACTCAGCACTGCCCATAGACTCAACACTGCCCATAGACTCAGCACTGCCCATAGACTCAACACTGCCCATAGACTCAACACTGCCCATAGACTCAACACTGCCCATAGACTCAGCACTGCCCCTTTTCATTAAACAATCCTCCTCCTTAACCTCCTTCCATTCCTCTTAAAGCCTCGAATGAGTGCCTTGTGCGGTGTGTAAACATCGCCACTGGGGAGACAAAGGTGGTCAGGTATCATCCTGGCCCCCTCACGTCACGTGCTGAGCCGGCCTTCATAGGTGCTCGCTAACAGCACTTGCCCCAACAGTCTGTTCAGGCTATACGGGGGATCTTTGTCTTGTGTGTGAAGTGGTCGTGTAGTGGTTAGCGCACTGCACTACGAACCCGGCCACCCGAGTTCGATACCAGCTCATGGCCAACACCAGTAATGATTATCTGAACCAGTCCTGGGACTCGCATATATTGATTCGGACACAAATGAGTACCGAGAATGATGTGAAAACGTAATATCCGATGTGTAAATATTGTTACTCGGGAGACAAAGGCAGCCGACGTGTATGGTGATTATGCTAACGCCGTGTATGTGTGTGTGTGATGATGCACCTAGCCTGGCACAAGCACCGTGGTGACATCACCCGCCACTGATTGGTGAACAACGGTTGTTGTTGATAATTGGTTTTTGATCCTTTTATCTGGCAACAAAACTGACACCTTTTTTACGAGGAGTCATGTTTGCATAGACCACAATACCTGCAGTCATAATGCAAACAAAAAACACAACTCTGATAATGTATGCACTGTCCTATTGTGTTTTTTGTTTGCATTACGACCGCAGGTATTGTGGTCTATGCAAACATGACTCCTCGTAAAAAAGGTGTCAGTTTTTCGCCGGATAAAAGGGTAAAAAAACAATTATCATATTTTTTACTGGCAAATGAGGTACCAATGGTGTAAGCGGTTGTTGTTGTTGATGATGATGATGGTGGCCACGATGCTAACGACGGGAGCGCGCGTGCGAGGATCCCAGGCGGTGATGAAGCAGCCCGGCCTGGTGCTTACCGCGCAGGGCAAGAACCCCATCATGGAGCTGAACGAGAAGCGTCGCGGACTCAAGTACGAGGTCACGTCGGAGGAGGGGGGCAGCCATGACAAGCGCTTCATCATCCAGGTGGCCTGCTGCTGCTGCCGCCTCCTCCTCCTCCTCTCTTTCCTCTCTCCTCATCCCCTTCCTCCCTCCACATCCTCTCCTCATCCTCCACCCTCCTCCCCTCCCCCTCCTCCCTCCACAATCCTCCCTCCTCCCCCCTGCCTCCTCATCCTCTGCCCTCCTCCCTCCTCCCTACCCGTACCCTACCCAAAATGAGTGACAACGGTTACTCACCAGTGACTCACGGCCTACCCGTACCCGTACCCGGCTGGGTACGGGTAGCCGGGTATCGGGTAGGGTACAGGTATCGGGTACCCGGTTGCGACCTCTGCCTCAGAGGGGTCCTGGCTACCGTTGGCCCAACCGGTCCGGACCGGTTTCTACCGCTCCCCACCAAGGGGCGCGGGGGTTCTGTGGGATCGCAGACGCTGCCCACAGCCCCCTCCCCCGGCGGGTCCCGGCTAAGAGTACACAACCTCCCCGTACCGGTAAGCACCCTGGTTCTGGCGTGTGTGTGTCAACGTGACCACCACACCTTTAAAACTAGAACGTGAGCGTGCTAGGAATGCACACGTTCGCACGCACCTGCGTGCGAACGTGCGCGGGGCAGTTGTGTGGCACTTGGCTCGCTGCGCTACGAACCCCGGTGACCCCGAATTCGATTCTCGCTCGCGCCCAATTACGGTGACCAGTATCTGAACCTGTCCTGTGGGGCCTGCCTCTAGGACGACTCGGCCTTAAATACGCACCCGTCACGTGCCGTGCCAGCCTTGGTAGGCTCTGCAACTCGCGGGATCTTTGTGTTTGTTGTTGTTCTTCTTGGTTCTTTCGGTAAAGTCACGTAGAAGGGAAGTAATAAAATAATAAAAATAAAACATAATAAAATTATTCTCACGACGTTTCGGCCACAACGCAAGCAGCCGTCCTCAGGTGAAACCAGGTCTGTCGAGGCGACAGCGTCTGAATGAAACAGCACACGTGCTTGGAGCATATATATAAGCTGGGTTGGAAGGGGGGGGGAAAGGGCGCCTTGACAAAAGAATTTGCATATCAATAGGAATTTAGCATATTTATGGGAAATGCAGGTATGTGATTAGTACTACTTATGTCCGTGCATTATGCAGGATTAGCAGCAGAGGTGGGACAAAGTCATTGTTATGCAAGTCCAAGTCGAGTCTGAAGTCATCAAATTCATGACTCGAGTCTGACTCGAGTCCAAGTCACATGATTCGAGTCCACACCTCAGAGGTGGGACAAAGTCATTGTTATGCAAGTCCAAGTCGAGTCTGAAGTCATCAAATTCATGACTCGAGTCTGACTCGAGTCCAAGTCACATGACTCGAGTCCACACCTCAGAGGTGGGACAAAGTCATTGTTATGCAAGTCCAAGTCGAGTCTGAAGTCATCAAATTCATGACTCGAGTCTGACTCGAGTCCAAGTCACATGACTCGAGTCCACACCTCTGATTAGCAGCATCCAAGGGAGGGGATATGGGAAATGCAGGTATGTGATTAGTACTAAACGTCGTGAGAATTATTTATTATGTTTTATTTTTATTATTTTATTACTTCCCTTCTACGTGACTTTACCGAAAGAACCAAGAAGCTGAATCCCTGCAGTCACGAAAGCTTTACATCGAAAATTGTTGTTGTTGCGCTCCGTGGTGCCAGGTGGAGGTGGACGGTGAGATGTTCAAGGGGACGGGCAGCAACAAGAAGGTGGCCAAGGCCAACGCGGCACTCGCTGCCCTGGAGAAGCTCTTCTCTGGGCCCAACGTGCCGTGCCCCCCACCAAGACCTTCAAGCAGGTGCAGCTTGGGGGGGGGGGGCTTGGGTGGGGGGGAACGGAAGAGGGGGGCTGCATACCCTCGGTGTACAAACCGTAGCTGTGAAACTCATTCGGTTTATCTTCTTGGTTCTTTCGGTAAAGTCACGTAGAAGGGAAGTAATAAATAAATAAACTAAAACATAATAAAATAAAAATATAATATAATNAAATATTGTTTTTTAAATCCTTTATATTAAGTTCACTTGCTTGCGTGCTTACGACCGTGCAAATCTTTTGGTCGTTTTTTAACCCACTTCCGTGATCCAATTGAGCTGACATTTTGCACACAGACTCGTTGTGCGTGACAATTTATTTTCGTGAAATTTTTTTTCCAAAATTTTACACTTTTTAGGAAAAAATAAATTATATTTAATTACCAATTGCTTAATGGTGGCAGCCATTCATCTGACCCGTAGGTGGCAGCCATCTCAAGCCAGAGGACGAGAGACTCTAGCCACCACGCATATAAAGGATTTATAGTGAAAAACTTTGTTTTTACGGGTTAATTTTTTCTTGCAGTGGTTGCCCCACCTGATGACAATTGCTTGCGTTGCGATCGAAACGTCGTGATCTATTATTTTTCTACCCACATGACCAGGGGTCCTCAAACTTTTTAAACAGGGGCCAGTTCACTGTCCCTCAGACCGTTGGAGGGCCGGACTATAGTTAAAAAAAACTATGAACAAATTCCTATGCACACTGCATATATCTTATTTTGAAGTGAAGAAACAAAACGGGAACAAATACAATATTTAAAATGAAGAACAAGTAAAGTTAAATCAACAAACTTGGCAGTATTTCAATGGGAATTATGGGCCTGCTTTTGGCTAATGAGATGGTCAATGTCCGGTTCCATATTTGTCACTGCTAGTCGTAACAAGTGATGCAAGTGTGCATCCATTAGTCTAGATCTGGTTGGAGATTTCAAATGTTTCATTCAGGAAAAAGTCTGTTCACAGACATAAGTGCTGCCAAAGATGGTTGCCATTTTGAGTGCATGGTTCCTGAGATGAGGATATGTCTCAGAGGGGAGAGATGCATAGAAATTATGAAGGCAGTTCAGCCAGTTCCATTTGATAAATTGTATTCACATTTTCAATGTCAATAGAAAATGGGTTGCGGAAAAGCTGTATGTCCTGTTCATGGAGATGAAGCTCTTTAAATCTAAATTGGAACTCCTTTTGCAATTTTTCCAATGAATCCACACATGTTTTGTTTGGGAATGCAACCAATGGTTTTTCTGATAACAGATTTTGAGTTGTGGGGAGATGGCAGAAGTTTTCCTCCTTCACTTGTTTGATGAGGAGGCCTAATTTTACTTCAAATGCTTTGACATGTGATTGCATATGACAGATGAGCTTCCCCTTTCCTTGAAGTTGCACATTGAAACTGTTGAGTAGCTCTGTTACATCTGTCAGAAAGGCAAGGTGCATTTCCATTCTGCATCATTGAGCTCTGGTACTTCTTTGTTTTTTGAAAGCAGAAAAGCTGTAATCTGTGGAAGTAAGTCATAGAAACGTTTCAAAACTCTCCCTCGACTCAGCCAACGGACTTCTGTGTGGTACAGAACATCTTCATAGTCAACATTTAGCTCAGACAGAAATTCCTGAAATTGTCTGTGGTTTAGTGCATGAGCTCTAATGAAGTTAACAAGATACCACCATTTTCATAACAGAGTCCCACTTCAGTGATTTACTACACAGCGCTTGTTGGTGGATGAGGCAGTGTATGGCTATTGGATGAGAATGGTTATATTTGTCATCTCTTGGTTAATGCGAGCAATTACTCCTTTCTTAGACCCCACCATGCTAGGAGCACCATCAGTTGTCACACTGGCTAGTTTAGCCCAGTTCAGTTCCAAACCATTCACAGTTTGGCAAACCTTTTCATAGATATCCTCTCCTGTAGTTGTTCCTTTGATGCTTTGCAGTGCAGCAAGCTCTTCTGTGACTTCGAAATAGTCATTCGACCCACGAATAAAAATTAGAAGTTGTGCAGAATCACGAACATCATTGCTTTCGTCGAGTGCCAAGGAAAAATAGGAAAGTTTTTTTGTGGAGTTTTGCAAATGCTGATGCAAATTGTCTCCCATTTCTTCAATCCTCCGTGTAATTGTAGGTCCTGAAAGACTCACTGTACTAAATAAATCGGCCTTCTCTGGACACATCTCTTTGGCAACAGAAAGAAGGAATTTTTTAACAAATTCTCCCTCCACGAATGGTCTGCCAGTGCACGCTATTAGCTTGGCAACTTGAAAACTTGCTCGCAGTGATGAAATATTTAGCTGCTTCTGCTTCACAAGAGTATTTTGCTGAGTTGTTAATGTATTTTTCAGTTTTAATATTTTATCTTTTCTCACTTCTCCGACCAAACAATCATATTTATCTTTATGTTGAGTTTCATAGTGTCGACGTAAATTGTATTCTTTGAACACAGACACTATATTCTGGCATATCAGACACACAGCTCTTTCCTTGTACTGCATGAAAAAGTAATCATAAGTCCACTGTTCTTTGAATATCCTACACTCCGAGTAAATGTTTCTCTTTCTTGACATCATTGTTTCCTAGGGAGTAAAAATTGCTATTAGTAAAATACCAATATATATACAGCGCTACAAAAACAATATACCAGCAATAACTTTGCCCACACAAGAGACATACAGACTGTACTGCCCATCAATGCAGTCTGATTGGGGGGAACTCCGCCCCCTCTCACTCTTCCACCAATGACCGTCCTTCTCATGCAGAAAAAAGTAACAGACAGGCACGGCGGCAAAAACACCCGGCGGGCCGGATAAATGTCCTCGGCGGGCCGCATGTGGCCCGCGGGCCGTAGTTTGAGGACCCCTGCACATGACTTTACGAAAGAACCAAAGAGTGTGGATTCCTGCAGTCACCAAAGCCTCAAATCAAGAATGCTCGCATAAAATATATGAATTGTCTTTCAAAATGATTGGCCTATGCCAGAGATGGCCTTCTTTATAGCCTCGTCTTACTGGAGAATGACAATTCAAATATTATCAGAGCATTTTTGTTTTCACCCTCACAATTATTCACCACCGCCAATCACTGTTATCATCATCATCATCATCGCAACAATGAACATTAGCAGTATCATCCTTGCCGTCAAACACCATGGTCGTCAGAAGGTGATTATCGTTATCCTTACTAATACCCTCGCCACCATTACGGCAATTGTGGCGCACGCAATAATAACACCTTCACGTAACAGCACGTGCCCCCACAGTCTGTTTCAAGGATACACGGGGGGTGCATCTTTGTCTTTGTGCCATCAGAATATTCCTGGAGGTCGGGGCAGAGGATTCGGCCGTGGCAGAAGTCGTGGCAGAGGATTCGGCTACAGTTCATATGACGGCGGAAATAAAACCGGTGAGAACGAGTGGGCGGGGTTGGTGGGGTGGGTGGTGTGGGTGACGTGGGTGGTGTGGGTGGTGTGGGTGATGTGGGTGGCGTGGGTGGTGTGGGTGGCGTGTGTGACGTGTGTGACGTGGGTGGTGTGGGTGGTGTGTGTGGGTGGGTGGTGTGAGTGGTGTGGGTGGTGTGGGTGGTGTGAGTGGTGTGGGTGGTGTGAGTGGTGTGAGTGGGGTGGGTTGTGTGAGTGGTGTGGGTGGTGTGGGTGGTGTGAGTGGTNGTGGTGGGTGGTGTGAGTGGTGTGGGTGGTGTGGGTGGTGTGGGTGGTGTGAGTGGTGTGGGTGGTGTGAGTGGTGTGGGTGGTGTGGGTGGTGTGAGTGGTGTGGGTGGTGTGGGTGGTGTGAGTGGTGTGGGTGGTGTGAGTGGTGTGAGTGGTGTGGGTGGTGTGAGTGGTGTGAGTGGTGTGGGTGGTGTGAGTGGTGTGAGTGGTGTGGGTGGTGTGGTGGTGTGGGTGGTGTGGGTGGTGTGGGTGGTGTGAGTGGTGTNGTGTGGTGTGGGTGGTGTGGGTGGTGTGGGTGGTGTGAGTGGTGTGGGTGGTGTGTGTGGTGTGGGTGGGGTGGGTTGTGTGAGTGGTGTGAGTGGTGTGGGTGGCGTGAGTGGTGTAGGTGGGTGGTGTGGTGGTGTGAGTGGTGTGGGTGGTGTGGGTGGGTGGGTGGGTGGGTGGCGTGAGTGGTGTGGGTGGTGTGAGTGGTGTGAGTGGGTGGGTGGTGTGGGTGGGTGGGTGGTGTGGGTGGGTGGGTGGTGTGAGTGGTGTGAGTGGTGTGGGTGGGTGGGTGTGTGGGTGGTGTGGGTGGTGTGAGTGGTGTGAGTGGTGTGGGTGGTGGGTGGTGTGAGTGGCGTGAGTGGTGTGAGTGGGTGGGTGGTGTGGGTGGGTGGGTGGTGTGAGTGGGTGGTGTGAGTGGGTGAGTGGTGTGGGTGGCGTGGGTGGCGGGGTGGCGTGGGTGGCGTGGGTGGCGTGGGTGGCGTGGGTGGCGTGGGTGGCGTGGGTGGCGTGGGTGGTGTGGGTGGCGTGGGTGGTGTGGGGTGGCACAGCCGTGCCCAGCACACAGATCCCGCACACACGTGTTGCCCACGCCCCTTCCCTGAACTCTCTCACCGCGCCACCACGTCACGATGACGGTCCGCATTGGGTAGAGCCGCCCTCCTTCTCGGCGGCGCGTGTCTCTCGCGAAGCGATTCACGCGCCTTAAGCGACTTCCTCTCAACACTTTTGAAAAGACACACCCACCCCCCACAGTGGTGTGAGGGGTGGGTGGTTTTTGGGTGAGATCACGTACAGGTAGCCGGGTATCGGTAGGGTACGGGTATCGGGTAGGGTACGGGTACCCGGTTGCGACCTCTGGCTCGCGGTCAGCACCGGTGACGATTATTTAAACCGGTTCCGGGCCCTCCCCTAGGTGGACTCGGCCTCAAATGAGTACCCGTGCAGTGTGTAAACTTCTCCACTGGGGAGACAAAGGCGGCCGGGCGAGGTGCTGCCCAGCCACCCCCCCTCGTCTGCCGTGCCGGCCTTCGTAGGAGCTCACTAACAACGCTTGGCCCAAAAGTGTGTTACCGCTGCAAGGGTGGATCTTTGTTTTTGCTGTGTCTACAGGCTACAACCCCAGCTCCAATTTTGGAAATGATGGTAACATTCAAGGCCATGGTGGTGGTGGTGGTGAGTATGTTACCATAACTCTTAAACACTTGGCACTATATCCCCCCCCCCCCCTACCAAACTATATACCCATGTTAACTAACACTATACTCATATTCTATAACATCACCCTATTCTTTAAGGCTTATCATATATCCTAACTTCATACCTTAACCATATCGCCAATAGACTCAACACTGCCCATAGACACAACACTGCCCATAGACTCAACACTGCCCATAGACTCAACACTGCCCATAGACTCAACACTGCCCATAGACTCAGCACTGCCCATATTCTCAACACTGCCCCTGTATGTTAAGCTGCCCCTCCTTAACCTCCTTCCATTCCTCTCTATGTCCGTAAAATAAGAGAACACTTACACCATTGGAACCTCATTTGCCAGTAAAAAATATGATCATTGTTTTTTTACCCTTCTATCTGGCAACAAAACTGACACCTTTTTTTACAAGGAGTCATGTTTGCATAGACCACAATACCTGCAGTCATAATGCTAACAAAAAACACAACTCTGATAATATATGCACTGTCCTTGAAGTTGATTGGTCCACACCCGAGACAGCTTTCTTTAGAGCCTAGTCTCACATGTCTCGGGTGTGGACCAATCAACTTCAAGGACAGTGCATAGATTATCAGAGTTATGTTTTTTGTTTGCATTATGACTGCAGGTATTGTGGTCTATGCAAACATGACTCCTTGTAAAAAGGTGTCAGTTTGTTGCCAGATAGAAGGGTAAAAAACCAATTATCAAGAGAACACTTGATAATTGTTATTCTCATTATGACGACACTTGAGCCTCAAGACTCCACATCAGTGAGCGGCCTCTTCTCGCCGTGTCGCCCTCCTCCTATAGCTGCAGAGTCTGGTGGTAGTACATGTTGTTGACGTCGCGTTTATTGTGAAAATTCGGTCACAGTTCCTGTGACCACTGTTTCATTGCTTTTATGGCTTTATTTTGGTGATTTTCGAAAAGTTTTTGGTTTGGCCATGTTTGTTTGTTGGAGTACAGAGTTAGACTGATGGCCTTAATCTAAGTTGTCTTGTGGTTGTTGTTGTTTTGACTTGCATCCCACTGGGATTTTTGCACACAACGTTGGTGTACGGTGATTTTTTCTGCAATATTTTGCTGTCTTTTCTTGGATTTCTGTTTGCACTCAGTCACTTTAAGATGTTTTCTTGTTCATGTTTTTGTTTTTTGCGGTTGCACCCGATTCAAGAGCCGAATGGCTCACAGGGCTATACCTAATACATGAACTTTGAACTTTGAACTCCACATCCCAGGTGGCTTCTTCTCAAGCGGTGGCTTCCTGAGCTCCGGCTCCCAGAACCAAGGTGGTCCGGCAGGCGCCAGCAGTGCCACGGCTGCCGCCGCCGCCGCCCCTACTGCCCCGGCACCTGGGCCATCCTTCCCCAGCAGTGGTGGTGGCGGCGGTGGCGGTGGCGGTGGTGGTGGTGGTGCTGGTGGTGGCGGTGGTGGTGGTGGCGGCGGCGGCAGCATTGGGTCATCGGCATCATCCGCGGCAAATAAGAACCAGTACCTGCCCGCCAGTGGAGGTCGGGGTGCTGGGAAACCGCAGTACGGTGGTGGAGGAACAGGCGGTGGCTTTCGTGGTGGTGGTGGTGGTGGTGGAACTGGTGGTGGTGGGAGTGGTGGTGTGAGCGGTGGTGGTAGTAGCAGCGTTGGTGTGGTTAGTAGCGGTGGCGGACCTCCGCCCAAGCCGATTTCTGCACCAGCGACACGTGGCGCTAAATCGTACCACTATCAGAAACAGGGCGGCTACGGTGGTGGTGGTGGTGGCGTGGCGGTGGTGGCGGTGGTGGTGGTGGCGGCGGTGGCGGAGGCGGCGGCGGAGGCAGTAGTGGCGGTGGTAGTTACCACCAACAGCACCAGCAACAACAGCATCATCAGCCACAGCACCAGCAGAAGCCTCAGCAGCAGCACCACCATCATCAACAGCAGCAGCAACAGCCTCACCACCATCAGCAACAACAACAACAGCAGCAGCAGCAGCAGCCGCAACAACAGAGTAGCGGCTACCAGAGCTATCAGACCCATGGCGCGAGCTACCAGGCATCCGGCGCTGGCTACCAGCAGTCGAGCTACGCGCCGGCGGGGAGCTACGGGGCTCAGGGCGCCGGCTACCAGAGCTCATCGGTGCCGTCCAGCTACAAAAGCCACGCGGCCAGCGCCGGCAGCGGGTACAGCACCCGGCGTCGGCGTACGCCGGCTATGGTGAGTGTGAGCGGCACCTGCTGGGTCTGCCCCGTGACCTCCTGCCAGCGGGCCTTCGGCACTTCACGTGGCCTCGGAGTGCGCACAGCCTGGCACGAGCGTCGTGGTGACGTCGCCGCCACTTAGTGGCGAATGGCGGTTGTTGTTGTAGTGTCGGTATGTGACCGTGTGTGTGCCAGTGTGTGTGCATGTGTGTGTGTGTCTGTGTGTGTGTCTACGTGTTTCACGTGTCTTCGCATGTGTGTGCGCGCGCGTGTGTGCTAGTACGTGTGTGTGTACGTGTGTGTGTACGTGTTCCACGTGTCTTCGCATGTGTGTGCCAGTGTGTGTGTACGTGTGTGTGTGTGTACGTGGATGGCGGTTGTTGGTGTAGTGTTGGTATGCGCGAGTGCGCGTGCGTGTGTTACGTTAGTGTGCATAGTGACGTGCGTGCGTGCGCGTTACATGCGCGTGAAGCCGCTGGCGAGCGTTGGTTCGGGTGAGCCAGTGAGTGAGTGCGCACGTGCGGGCCGAACGTTGCCAGCCCCTTGCCTGCCCCCCCTAAGGGGACTAACTCCCGTCCGCAGGCCAGGGCAGCTACTCCAGCGCCGGCGTCGGCGGCGGCGTCGCCGGCACCTCCTCCGCGTCCGTCTACGGCTCGGCCCAGCCGGAGCCGGCGCCCGTCGACCACTCCCTGCGCTACTACTCGTCGGCGCAGGGCGGCTACTCCGGCGCCGGCTACGGCGCCATCGGCCAAACCGTCGGCGCCACCACCGCCGCCGTGGCGGCCGCGGCGGCGGCGGCGGCCATGGCGGCGCAGCACAAGAAAGCTTACGACAGCGCCGCGTCGGCGGCCGGCAAGGCGGTGTACGCGGTCGGGACCACCGGCTCGGCCGCCGTCAAGCAGCAGCAGCAGCAGCAGGTTGCGCAGTACCCGTTGGCGGCAGCGCAGGCGGTGCAGGCGGTGCAGATGGCGCAGTACCCGTCGGTGTACGGGGCCGGCGGGTACGCGGCGAGCTACGCGGCGCAGCCAGCCGCGGCCACCGACTACGACGGTGAGCGGAGGAGCGCCGACTTTCGCGGTGGAGTGTCTGGAACTTTCTCACCATTGCCACCTGCCCCCACGCTCGATGGGATAGTAGATTCCAAGAACACAGGATGAGATGTTACTATCCTTTGTGCAAGCACTTCAAGAGTCCATGAACAGTGAGCCTGGTGAAATTTGGGGAGCGCATCGTCAGTAGTGAACCTTTGGTTCCCAGGATGTTTCGGCCTTTCACACTATACACCCTCCCACAGGCGGCCAGCGACAGGGTGATCAATCCTAGCTTGCGTCCCATTCCCAATTAGTCATAGGAGTTGCCTTGTTGTTGATAGCCAACATCCCATGGGACTATGCATGGCAGGGGCGTCCTCCTCCCTGAGTCAAGCATTGTTGACCACATACCTCCTGGCCTCTCACTTCGGGCCCAGCTGGGGTCTTTCCTCTTCATCCGCCTCCGATACAGCTCTGATTGCCGAACGCTGGCTCTGGCCCTTAATTCCAGCAATACTAGTGATGCAGGCAGACCTCGCTTAGTGCCACCCCGTGGAACGCCGATTCGTTATGACAAAAGTGACAAAAAAATGTAAAGTCCTTACGAGTGAGAGAACGCGTACAGCACTGCCGCCTTGTAGGAGTACAGTAAAATCACTCGTGAGTGCAGCACAAGCCACTTGCCGACATTGTAATTCATTATTTTTTATTCATGAAATAATGTTACCCACCTGTATTGATATCACACTTTTATGAAAGCGCTTTACAAGAATTGTAAATGGTAGATTAGTCATTGCCTGATGGAGATAAAGGGATGGATTTGAGTGTGTGGGGAGGGGTGGGGATGGCAAGGAAAGGGTGGTGATGTTCTTCTTGGTTCTTTCGGTAAAGTCACGTAGAAGGGAAATAATAAAATAATAAGAAAAAACATAAAAAAAATTTTATTATGTTGTATTTTTATTATTTATTGTTTCCCTTTTACGTGACTTTACCGAAAGAACCAAGAAGATCTGCAGTAACATATCTTAACATCTGAACATATCTTACATCTTAACAAAACTTAACTAATTTAAAACACGATTTAAAGCTTTCGTGACTGCAGGGATTCATCTTCTTGGTTCTTTCGGTAAAGTCACGTAGAAGGGAAATAATAAAAATAAAACATAATAAAATTCTCACGACGTTTTGGCCACAACGCAAGCAGCCGTCCTCAGGTGAAAACAGGGCTGTCGAGAAGACAGCGTTGAGGAGACAGCATTCAGACGCTGTCTTTCCGACAGACCTGTTTTCACCTGAGGACGGCTGCTTGCATTGTGGCCGAAACGTCGTGAGAATTATTTTATCATGTTTTATTTTTATTATCAATTTATTACTTCCCTTCTACGTGACTTTACCGAAAGAACCAAGAAGATGAATCCCTGCAGTCATGAAAGCTTTAAATCGAAAGGGTGGTGATGGTTCGGGAAAGGGAGGGTGGCGGTGTTAGGAAGGGGGGGATGGTAAAGGTTTTGGGGACGTTGAGAGTGGAAGTGTTGGAGGGATACGCGATTGAAAAAAGATGAGTCTTAACGGAGGAACGAACAGTGGAGGGTGAAGTTGCCCTGTGGGAGTTTATTCCAATGGAAGGGGGAGCCAGGAGGGAGACGGAGCGGAAATGTGACGGAGCACCGACACCCCCAACGAAGCCCTCGTACGTTTTCTGGTTCTTTCGGTAAAGTCACGTAGAAGGGAAATAATAAAATAATAAAAATAAAACTTAATAAATACAATTCTCACGACGTTTCGGCCACAACGCAAGCAGCCGTCCTCAGGTGAAGAAACAGCTGTCGGTAAAGTCACGTAGAAGGGAAATAATAAAATAATAGATATAAAACATAATAAAATTCTCACGACGTTTCGGCCACAACGCAAGCAGCCGTCCTCAGGTGAAGAAACATAGCTGTCGGTAAAGTCACGTAGAAGGGAAATAATAACGAACGTTGTTTTTCCCCGTTCCCTCGCAGCGAGCGGCTACGGAACCTCCTACGCGTACGGAGCCACCGCGGGGTTCGCAACTCCCATCCCCACAGCCACGGGATACGCCACAGTGAGAGATTTCGATTTAAAGCTTTCGTGACTGCAGGGATTCATCTTCTTGGTTCTTTCGGTAAAGTCACGTAGAAGGAAATAATAAAATAATAAAAATAAAACATAATAAAATATAATAAAAAATAAATAACCATTTATAATAAAATAATAAAAATAAAACAATAAAAAATAAATAACCATTTATTTCCCTTCTACGTGACTTTACCGAAAGAACCAAGAATATCTGAACATATCTTAACATCTTAACAAAAGCTTAACATCTGAACATCTTAAAACACGATTTAAAGCTTTCGTGACTGCAGGGATTCATCTTCTTGTTCTTTCGCTAAAGTCACGTAGAAGGGAAATAATAAAATAATAAAAATAAACCAATAAAATTATTCTCACGACGTTTCGGCCACAACGGCTGCTTGCGTTGTGCCCGAAACGTCGTGAGAATTATTTTATTATGTTTATTTTTATTTTATTATTTCCCTTCTACGTGACTTTACCGAAAGAACCAAGAAGAGGTGAGACAGAGTCCGCTCCCTCGGAGCCATCGGTCTCCCCTGCCGCCCTCACGCCCCTCCAACCTGTCCCTCCCCTCCTCCGCCCCTATCCCGTACAAACTCCCTCCCGTGACCCCTCCCCTACCCTACCCTTCACCTACCCCATACCCACCCCTGTACCGTGACCCCCTCCCCTACCTTCCCCTACCCCCACCCACCCCTGTACCGTGACCCCCTCCCCTACCCTACCCTTCCCCTACCCCTACCCACCCCTGTACCGTGACCCCCTCCCCTACCCTTCCCCTACCCATACCCACCCTGTACCGTGACCCCTCCCCTACCCTACCCTACCCCCCACCCACCCCTGTACCGTGACCCCCTCCCTACCCTTCCCTACCACCCACCCACCCCTGTACCGTGACCCCCTCCCCTACCCTTCCCCTACCCCCTACCCACCCCTGTACCGTGACCCCTCCCTACCCTTCCCTACCCCCACCCACCCCTGTACCGTGACCCCCTCCCTACCCTTCCCCTACCCCCTACCCACCCGTACAGTGACCCCCTCCCTACCCTTCCCTACCCCCATACCCACCTCTGTACCGTGACCCCCTCCCTACCCTTCCCCTACCACCCACCCACCCCTGTACCGTGACCCCCTCCCCTACCCTTCACCTACCCCCTACCCACCCCTGTACAGTGACCCCTCCCTACCCTTCCCCTACCCCCATACCCACCCCTGTACCGTGACCCCTCCCCTACCCTTCACCTACCCCCACCCACCCTGTACCGTGACCCCCTCCCTACCCTTCCCTACCCCATACCCACCCCTGTACCTTGACCCCCTCCCTACCCTTCACCTACCCCCACCCATCCCTGTACCGTGACCCCCTCCCTACCCTTCACCTACCCCCCACCCATCCCTGTACCGTGACCCCCTCCCCTACCCTTCACCTACCCCCTACCCACCCTGTACCGTGACCCCTCCCTACCCTTCCCCTACCCCCACCCACCCCTGTACCGTGACCCCCTCCCCTACCCTTCCCCTACCCCCCTACCCACCCCTGTACCGTGACCCCCTCCCTACCCTTCACCTACCCCCCACCCACCCCTGTACCGTGACCCCCTCCCCTACCCTTCACCTACCCCCCACCCACCCCTGTACCGTGACCCCCTCCCCTACCCTTCCCCTACCACCCACCCACCCCTGTACCGTGACCCCCTCCCTACCCTTCCCCTACCCCCACCCACCTCTGTACCGTGANCCCCTCCCCTACCCTTCCCCTACCCCACCCACCCCTGTACCGTGACCCCTTCCCTACCCTTCCCCTACCCCCACCCACCCCTGTACAGTGACCCCCTCCCTACCCTTCACCTACCCCCTACCCACCCCTGTACAGTGACCCCCTCCCTACCCTTCCCCTACCCCCATACCCACCTCTGTACCGTGACCCCCTCCCCTACCCTTCCCCTACCCCCCACCCACCCCTGTACCTTGACCCCCTCCCTACCCTTCCCCTACCCCCCCCCCACCCCTGTACCGTGACCCCCTCCCTACCCTTCCCCTACCCCCACCCACCCCTGTACCGTGACCCCCTCCCCTACCCTTCACCTACCCCCTACCCACCCCTGTACAGTACCCCCCCCTACCCTTCCCCTACCCCATACCCACCTCTGTACCGTACCCCTCCCCTACCCTTCCCCTACCCCCCACCCACCCCTGTACCTTGACCCCTCCCTACCCTTCCCTACCCCCCACCCACCCCTGTACCGTGACCCCCTCCCTACCCTTCACCTACCCCCACCCACCCCTGTACCGTGACCCCTCCCCTACCCTTCTCCTACCCCCCACCCACCCTGTACCGTGACCCCTNCCCTACCCTTCCCCTACCCCCTACCCACCCCTGTACCGTGACCCCCTCCCTACCCTTCCCCTACCCCCACCCACCCCTGTACCTTGACCCCCTCCCCTACCCTTCACCTATTCCCTACCCACCCCTCTCCCGTGACCCCCTACCCTTCTACCCCCTACCCACCCCTGTACCTTGACCCCCTCCTCTACCCTTCCCTACCCACTACCCACCCCTGTACCGTGACCCCCTCCCCTACCCTTCTCCTACCTCCTACCCACCCCTCTCCCATGACCCCCTCCCTACCCTTCCCCTACCCCCTACCCACCCCTGTACCGTGACCCCTCCCCTACCCTCCGCCTACACCCCCACGCACCCCTCTACCGTGGTCACACATCCCTCGTGTCCCACGCCGCCCCCCATTGCTGTCCAATCCTCGCGTGCAGTTCGTACCGCTGGCTCGCTTTCGTTCNTCGTTTCTCGGTCGTCGTCGTCGTCGTCGCTAACCGCCTCGATGGCCCCGTCACACCCGGCAGGCTACGGCGCCCAGTCAACGTTCGCGCCGGCCGGGGCGGCCCCCGTGACGTACGCCGGCCCCCAGCGCGGCGCCCTACATCGCCACCCCCACCGTCTACATCTCGTCGCAGCCCGTGGCAGGATACGGACGCGCCGACCCCTCGCTGCTGCAGACCTACCAGCAGTACCCTAGCCCTGCCCCCTGCCCCCTGCCCTCTGCCCCCTCCCCTGCCCTTCCCCTGCCCTCTGCCCCCTGCCCCCTGCCCCCTGCCCCTGCCCCTGCCCTCTGCCCCCTGCCCTCTGCCCCCTGCCCCTGCCCCTGCCCTCTGCCCCCTGCCCCATGCCCTCTGCCCCCTGCCCTCTGCCCCCTGCCCTCTGCCCCCTGCCCTCTGCCCCCCTGCCCTCTGCTCCCTGCCCCATGCCCCCTTGCGTTTGAAGCGAAAGTTCCAAGGCTTAAGTGTTCCCACCCGCCGTTTGGTTTGACTCGGGTTCGACACGCTATATCCATTGTGTGATATACCCATAGGTGCCGGCAGACACACAGGCATACAGATACACAGGCACACAGATACACAGGCACACAGACACACAGGCATACAGATACACAGACACACAGGCATACAGATACACAGGCATACAGATACACAGGCATACAGATACACAGGCATACAGATACACACAGACAGACATACAGACACAGGCATACAGATACACAGGCATACAGATACACAAACACAGGCATACAGATACACACAGGCATACAGATACACACACACAGGCATACAGATACACAGGCATACAGATACACAGGCATACAGACACACAGACACACAGGCACAGGCATACAGATACACAGGCATACAGATACACAGACACACAGGCACAGGCATACAGATACACAGGCATACAGATACACAGACACAGGCATACAGATACACAGACACAGGCATACAGATNCACAGACACAGGCATACAGATACACACACACAGGCATACAGATACACAGACACAGACATACAGATACACAGACAGGCATACAGATACACAGACACAGGCATACAGATACACAGACAGGCATACAGATACACAGACACACAGATACACAAACACAGGCATACAGATACACAGACACAGGCATACAGATACACGCATACAGATACACAGACACAGGCATACAGATACACACACACAGATACACAGACACACAGGCACACAGATACACAGGCATACAGGTACACAGGCATACAGATACACAGACACACAGATACACAGACACACAGGGCTACAGACACACAGACACACAGGCATACAGATACACAGGCATACAGATACACAGATACACAGACACACAGATACACAGACACAGGCATACAGATACACAGACACACAGATACACAGACACACAGGGCTACAGACACACATACACACAGGGCTACAGACACAGACACACAGGCATACAGACACACAGACACAGGCATACAGATACACACACACAGGACTACAGATACACAGACACACAGGCATACAGACGAGAGGGAGATACAGCTACAGACTAACATACATATGATTTTAAGCTTTCGCGACTGCAGGTATCAATGCTCTTTGGTTCTTTCGGTAAAGTCACGTGGGTAGAAACAATAACAGATCACGACGTTTCGATCGCCACGCAAGCAATCGTCTTCAGGTGGGAGAGAGAAACGGGCTGCTGAGACAATTTCCTTATATGTATAGAGCCGAGAGGGGGAAATAAACCATCTGAGGACTTAATCAAAACCATCACCTTGCCATGCATAGCTGGGGTTACCAAAAAAGATTTCCAAAATCTTTTCAGGTTCGATTCAACACGGTACACAAAATCCGCGGCCTGATCCCATCTGTGAAAGATGCGATTCCTGGCATGCAATACCCTGGTGTCTACAAACTTAAGTTGTGTCTGCGGTAAAAGTTACATCGGGGAAACGAAAGATGGGTTCAATTAAGCAATCATTGGAAGGACGTTATAAACAGGTAAAGCCTTAACTGGTTCATCTTCTTGGTTCTTTCGGTAAAGTCACGTAGAAGGGAAATAATAAAATAATAACAATAAAATATTAAAATAATTCTCACGACGTTTCGGCCACAACGCAAGCAGCCATCCTCAGGTGAAGAACAGGTCTGTCGGAAAGACAGCGTCTGAATGAGACGCTGTCTTTCCGATTCAGACTCTGTCTTCTCGACAGCCCTGTTCTCACCTGAGGACGGCTGCTTGCGTTGTGGCCGAAACGTCGTGAGAATTATTTTATAATGTTTTATATTTATTATTTTATTTTTTCCCTTCTACGTGACGTTACCGAAAGAACCAAGAAGATGAATCCCTGCAGTCACGAAAGCTTTAAATCGAAACTTAACTGGTTGTTAATGTTTCCATCCTACTTGCCATTGTCAGCAGTTATTTCCAACTCTCTGAGCAACGTTGGCTTTGTTAGTGAGTCATTTAGCCCGTTAATGTAAAGACATTAAACTTGGTAATGTGAATTGGTAATGTCACTCAGTCGGAAATAACTGCTGACAATGGCATGTAGGATGGAAACATCAACAACCAGTTAAGGCTTTACCTACTAAATAACGTCCTTCCAATGATTGCTCTATTATTTGAAGACAACTTTAGTTTCCCCAATGTAACTTTTACCGCAGACACAACTAAGTTTGTAGACACCAGGGTATTGCATGCCAGGAATCACGTCTTTCACAGATGGGATCAGGCCACGGATTGTGTGTACCGTGTTGAATCGAACCTGAATCTTGCGTTTGTTCAAGATTTTGGAAATCTTTTTTGGTAACCCTGCTATGCATGGCAAGGTGATGGTTTTGATTAAGTCCTCAGATGGTCCTCTCCCCCTCTCGGCTCTATACATATAAGGAAATTGTTTAAGCAGCCTGTTTCTCTCTCCCACCTGAAGACGATTGCTTGCGTGGCGATCGAAACGCCGTGATCTGTTTTTGTTTCTACCCACGTGGCTTTACCGAAAGACCCAAAGAGTATAGATATGATAGCAGACAGACAAAGACAAAGATCGCCCCTATAGCCTTAGAGGTTTTTTTTGTGGACAAGTGCTGTTAGCGAGCACTACACAGGCCGGCACAAGAGGTGGCCATGCACCATGCCCGATTGGCAATGTTTACACACCGCACTAGGTACTCATTTGAGGCTGAGTCGACCTAGGGGAGGCCCCGGACTGGTGGAGATAATCATCACGCGCATGCAGACAGATACACGGGCAGACAAAGGGCGTACACGGACACCTCACGCACTCATGAGCGTCGCCAGTAGCGTCGGGTTTTGTGTCGTTTGGCTGTGTTTATATAATGACAGTTTTGTTAATTTTAATTTTCGCCGATTGCACACGTTTCTTGTTCATTAAAACAACATAATTCTCGGTTGTGTTGGCTCCGTTCAATGTCGGCAGCCACGCGAATTTGGAGTCTGCCTCGTTAAAGTTATGGTCATTTGGACGTATTGGGATGGTTTACCCGAATTCTTGTGCAGGGAAATTGATGAAAATAATTAAAATAAAATAATAAATGAAAATAAATCTATGAAATCACGACGTTTCGGAGGCAACACAAGCTTCCTTCATCAGGTGTAAAAAGGCACAGCAAAATATTTTAATTTATTATTTTTACCTACGTGACTTTACCAAAATAACCTAAGAGTATGAATCCTTGCATAGACCACAATACCTACAGTCATAATGCCAACAAAAACCACAACTGATAATGTATGCACTGTCCTTGAAGTTGATTGGTCCACACCCGAGACAGCTTTCCTTAGAGCCTAGTCTCACCAATCAACTTCAAGGACAGTCCACACACTATCAGAGTTATGTTTTTTGTTTGCATTATGACTGCAGGTATTGTGGTCTATGCAAACATGACTCCTTGTAAAAAAAAAGGTGTCAGTTTTGTTGCCAGATAGAAGGGTAAAAAAACCAATTATATTTTTTACTGGCAAATGAGGTTCCAATGGGGTCCAGACGATGTCGCCGTTGCCCCTCGAGTGGAGCTGCGTTGAGATCCAGCGGCGGCCGCTTAACCTATTCAAGTTCATGTATTAGGTGTAGCCCTGTGAGCTATTCGGCTCTTGAATCGGGTGCAACGGCAACAAACAAAAAACAAAAACATGAACAAAATAACATCTTAAAGTGACTGTGACTGAGTGCAAACAGAAAATCCAAGAAAAGACAGCAAAATATTGCAGAAAAAGCACCGTGCACCAACGCTGTGTGCAAAAATCCCAGTGGGATGCAAGTCAAACAACAACCACAAGACAACTTAGATTAAGGCCATCAGTCTAACTCTATACTCCAACAAACAAACATGGCCAAACCGAAAAACTTTTCGAAAATCACCAAAATAAAGCCATGAAAGCAATGAAACGGTGGTCATACGGCAACAGATTGTGAAGCTTCGTGTTCAGCCAGCCGCTCATATAAACGTTGCTTCTTCCGACCACTTCCACGTCACGAGAACCGATTTTGACACACCACCACCACCACCCTCAAGATTTTCCAGAGCCGGGGTTGCCAATCTTCCCGTGGGGAAAATAAATAAGGGTAGTGGGAAAACAAGTTCTATTCTCTTTCACCAGTGGCAAAATATAGTAATAGTTTACGTGCTTACCCCGAGCTCTCAATACTCTGATGGTGCGCTGTCTTTGAGTTGTACGCCTTTTGGCGTCATCTGGTCCAACACCAATGGAGACTAGGCTCTAAGAAAAGCTGTCTCGGGTGTGGACCAATCAACTTCAAGGACAGTGCATATCATCATCAGAGTTGTTTCTTTTGTTTGCATTTTGACTGCTTGTGTTGTGGTTATTGCAAACATAATGCCTTGTATAAAGGTGTAGTTTTTGTACCAGTTGAAAGGGTAAAAACCTATTACTATATTTTGCCACTGGTAAAGGAGGTCTCAGTGTAAATGCTTACCCCGAGCTCTCAATACTCTGATAGTGCGCTGTTTTTGAGTTATACGCATTTTGGCGTCATCTGGTCCAACACCAATGAAGACTAGGCTCTAAGAAAAGCTGTCTCGGGTGTGGACCAATCAACTTCAAGGACAGTGCATATCATGATCATCATCAGAGTTGTTTCTTTTTGTTTGCATTTTGACTGCTTGTGTTGTGGTTATTGCAAACATGCCTTGTATAAAGGTGTAGTTTTTTGTACCAGTTGAAAGGGTAAAAAAACCTATTACTATATTTTGCCACTGGTAAAGGAGGTCTCAGTGTAAATGCTTACCCCGAGCTCTCAATACTCTGATAGTGCGCTGTCTTTGAGTTGTACGCCTTTTGGCGTCATCTGGTCCAACACCAATGGAGACTAGGCTCTAAGAAAAGCAAATTCTGGACCGGTTTAGACATTCCATTGGTTCGTCGGCTTCGCCTGAGCACGTGATACAACCGCAGTCGAGCAGCTGTGACTGACCTCCGAGCCACCTCGGCCCAGTACCAAGGAGCCCGCGTCACTATGAATGTAAAGTCACCGTTAAGCGCCTTGTGTGGAGAATGTTGCTCATAGAATAACTGACTTAGCAACATGTCAGCCGGGGCGTCACGTCCCTTACCAACATGTCAGCCGGGGCGTCACGTCCCTTACCAACATGTCAGCTGGGGCGTCTCCTCCCTTACCAACATGTCAGCCGGGGCGTCACGTCCCTTACCAACATGTCAGCCGGGCGTCTCCCTTACTAACATGTCAGCCGGGCGTCTCCCTTACCAACATGTCAGCTGGGGCGTCTCGTCCCTTACCAACATGTCAGCCGGATCGTCTCCTCCCTTACCAACATGTCAGCCGGGTCGTCTCTTCCCTTACCAACATGTCAGCTGGGGCGTCTCTTCCCTTACCAACATGTCAGCCGGGGCGTCACGTCCCTTGCCAACATGTCAGCTGGGGCGTCTCTTCCCTTACCAACATGTCAGCTGGGGCGTCTCCCTTACCAACATGTCAGCCGGGTCGTCTCTTCCCTTGCCAACATGTCAGCCGGTCGTCTCGTCCCTTACCAACATGTCAGCCGGGGCGTCTCCTCCCTTACCAACATGTCAGCCGGGTCATCTCGTCCCTTACCAACATGTCAGCCGGGGCGTCTCCCTTACCAACATGTCAGCCGGTCGTCTCTTCCCTTGCCAACATGTCAGCCGGGGCGTCTCCTCCCTTACCAACATGTCAGCCGGGTCGTCTGGTCCCTTACCAACATGTCAGCCGGGGCGTCTCCCTTACCAACATGTCAGCCGGGGCGTCTCCCTTACCAACATGTCAGCCGGGGCGTCTCCCTTACCAACATGTCAGCCGGGCGTCTCGTCCTTACCAACATGTCAGCCGGGGCGTCTCCCTTACCAGCATGTCAGCCGGGGCGTCTCGTCCCTTACCAACATGTCAGCTGGGCGTCTCGTCCCTTACCAACATGTCAGCCGGGGCGTCTCTTCCCTTACCAACATGTCAGCCGGATCGTCTCCTCCCTTACCAACATGTCAGCTGGGGCGTCTCTTCCCTTACCAACATGTCAGCCGGGGCGTCTCGTCCCTTACCAACATGTCAGCCGGATCGTCTCCTCCCTTACCAACATGTCAGCTGGGGCGTCTCTTCCCTTACCAACATGTCAGCCGGATCGTCTCCTCCCTTACCAACATGTCAGCTGGGGCGTCTCTTCCCTTACCAACATGTCAGCCGGGTCGTCTCTTCCCTTGCCAACATGTCAGCCGGGTCGTCTCGTCCCTTACCAACATGTCAGCCGGGGCGTCTCCTCCCTTACCAACATGTCAGCCGGGTCATCTCGTCCCTTACCAACATGTCAGCCGGGGCGTCTCCCTTACCAACATGTCAGCCGGGGTGTCTCCCTTACCAACATGTCAGCCGGGGCGTCTCCCTTACCAACATGTCAGCCGGGTCGTCTCTTCCCTTGCCAACATGTCAGCCGGGGCGTCTCGTCCCTTACCAACATGTCAGCCGGGGCGTCTCGTCCCTTACCAACATGTCAGCCGGGGCGTCTCGTCCCTTACCAACATGTCAGCCGGGGCGTCTCGTCCCTTACCAACATGTCAGCGGGGCGTCTCTTCCCTTACCAACATGTCAGCGGATCGTCTCCTCCCTTACCAACATGTCAGCTGGGGCGTCTCTTCCCTTACCAACATGTCAGCCGGGGCGTCTCGTCCCTTACCAACATGTCAGCCGGATCGTCTCCTCCCTTACCAACATGTCAGCTGGGCGTCTCTTCCCTTACCAACATGTCAGCCGGATCGTCTCCTCCCTTACCAACATGTCAGCTGGGGCGTCTCTTCCCTTACCAACATGTCAGCCGGGTCGTCTCTTCCCTTGCCAACATGTCAGCCGGGTCGTCTCGTCCCTTACCAACATGTCAGCCGGGGCGTCTCCTCCGTTACCAACATGTCAGCCGGGTCATCTCGTCCCTTACCAACATGTCAGCCGGGGCGTCTCCCTTACCAACATGTCAGCCGGGGTGTCTCCCTTACCAACATGTCAGCCGGGGCGTCTCCCTTACCAACATGTCAGCCGGGTCGTCTCTTCCCTTGCCAACATGTCAGCCGGGGCGTCTCGTCCCTTACCAACATGTCAGCCGGGGCGTCTCGTCCCTTACCAACATGTCAGCCGGGGCGTCTCCCTTACCAACATGTCAGCCGGGGTGTCTCCCTTACCAACATGTCAGCCGGGGCGTCTCCCTTACCAGCATGTCAGCCGGGGCGTCTCGTCCCTTACCAACATGTCAGCTGGGGCGTCTCTTCCCTTACCAACATGTCAGCTGGGGCGTCTCCCTTACCAACATGTCAGCCGGGTCGTCTCTTCCCTTGCCAACATGTCAGCCGGGTCGTCTCGTCCCTTACCACATGTCAGCCGGGGCGTCTCCTCCCTTACCAACATGTCAGCCGGGTCATCTCGTCCCTTACCAACATGTCAGCCGGGGCGTCTCCCTTACCAACATGTCAGCCGGGTCGTCTCTTCCCTTGCCAACATGTCAGCCGGGGCGTCTCCTCCCTTACCAACATGTCAGCCGGGTCGTCTGGTCCCTTACCAACATGTCAGCCAGGGCGTCTCCCTTACCAACATGTCAGCCGGGGCGTCTCCCTTACCAACATGTCAGCCGGGGCGTCTCCCTTACCAACATGTCAGCCGGGGCGTCTCGTCCCTTACCAACATGTCAGCCGGGGCGTCTCCCTTACCAGCATGTCAGCCGGGGCGTCTCGTCCCTTACCAACATGTCAGCTGGGGCGTCTCGTCCCTTACAACATGTCAGCCGGGGCGTCTCTTCCCTTACCAACATGTCAGCCGGATCGTCTCCTCCCTTACCAACATGTCAGCTGGGGCGTCTCTTCCCTTACCAACATGTCAGCCGGGGCGTCTCGTCCCTTACCAACATGTCAGCCGGATCGTCTCCTCCCTTACCAACATGTCAGCTGGGGCGTCTCTTCCCTTACCAACATGTCAGCCGGATCGTCTCCTCCCTTACCAACATGTCAGCTGGGGCGTCTCTTCCCTTACCAACATGTCAGCCGGGTCGTCTCTTCCCTTGCCAACATGTCAGCCGGGTCGTCTCGTCCCTTACCAACATGTCAGCCGGGGCGTCTCCTCCCTTACCAACATGTCAGCCGGGTCATCTCGTCCCTTACCAACATGTCAGCCGGGCGTCTCCCTTACCAACATGTCAGCCGGGGTGTCTCCCTTACCAACATGTCAGCCGGGGCGTCTCCCTTACCAACATGTCAGCCGGGTCGTCTCTTCCCTTGCCAACATGTCAGCCGGGGCGTCTCGTCCCTTACCAACATGTCAGCCGGGGCGTCTCGTCCCTTACCAACATGTCAGCCGGGGCGTCTCGTCCCTTACCAACATGTCAGCCGGGGCGTCTCGTCCCTTACCAACATGTCAGCTGGGGCGTCTCTTCCCTTACCAACATGTCAGCCGGATCGTCTCCTCCCTTACCAACATGTCAGCTGGGGCGTCTCTTCCCTTACCAACATGTCAGCCGGGGCGTCTCGTCCCTTACCAACATGTCAGCCGGATCGTCTCCTCCCTTACCAACATGTCAGCTGGGGCGTCTCTTCCCTTACCAACATGTCAGCCGGATCGTCTCCTCCCTTACCAACATGTCAGCTGGGGCGTCTCTTCCCTTACCAACATGTCAGCCGGGTCGTCTCTTCCCTTGCCAACATGTCAGCCGGGTCGTCTCGTCCCTTACCAACATGTCAGCCGGGGCGTCTCCTCCGTTACCAACATGTCAGCCGGGTCATCTCGTCCCTTACCAACATGTCAGCCGGGGCGTCTCCCTTACCAACATGTCAGCCGGGGTGTCTCCCTTACCAACATGTCAGCCGGGGCGTCTCTTCCCTTGCAGATTACGATTGACAACTACAATCTTTTTCGGCTTGACCGAGGATCTAAAGGAGGTGGAATTGCCATCTATGTTCGTAATACTATTGCATGTTCACCAGCTCACTCCTTGTTTAAAAAATGTTGCTTTGAAGGTCTGGCTCTCAGAATAACTCTCCCTAATAATCAACACATATTGGTAGTGTGCTGCTATAGACCGCCTAGTGGGAAGGATGTTGAAGCTGCATCTGCACTGAGAGAGCTTCTTGGGGCCTCCCTAAAGGTGAAATAGTTTTAGTGGGTGATCTAAATTGGAATTGGCTAAACCCGCCGGCCGTGGCCACAAATTTTGCAGATGAATTTAACCTGTTTCAATTAATAAATGTCCCCACAAGACCCAACCTAAAAAATCCGGGACAGTCATCTCTGCTTGACGTCCTATTGACAAATGCCCCTCACAATTTCGCACTGACTGGTGTTCTAGGTAATAACCTTAGTGATCACTCCTTCATTTTTGGGGTGAGATCATCAGCCAGACCCAAAGCTCCCCCTAAATTGGTTGAGAAGCACTCCATGAGACACTTCAGCACTCAGGCATTTACTAATGATGTGCTTCACTCGGATATTGACAAGGTCTGTGATATTCCAAACCTGACTACGGCTTGGGAGACCTTCAGGTACACGTTTCTCCAAATTCTTAACAAACATGCTCCGTTGGTTAAATTTAAAACTAAAGGCAACCGTCCACCATGGTTTGATCCTGTGATTACAAAGCTCATGAAAACTAGGGACAAGGCTTGGGCATGTGCTCAGAAAAGTAATTTGGTCAATGACTGGCTAGAATACAGGATTTTAAGGAATAGATGCGTCAAAAAAATACGGCATGCAAAAAATAACTACTTCTCTTCCACTCTCCTTGAATCTCATGGAAATGCCAGGATTTTCTGGAAAACAATCAAATGTATCGAAAAGGCATCCAAAACAGATCATCTGCCCGTTCAGCTTAACCGAAATGGGAATATTTTCAGATCCCCAAAAAATAGTTGACAATTTTAACCTTCATTTTTCTGAAGCTGGTACCCTATTTGATAATGTATTGGGAGTCACCCCTGCTCATGCAAATTCCTACACTCCTGTCCAAACATTAAGCGAATTTAGTTTTCAGCCAATCCACGAAAGTAATGTTCTGAAACAACTGTCCTACCTCAAAGGGTCCTCCTCTACCGGAGCAGATAGTATTCCCGTCTTTGCTCTACTAACTGTTGGTCACCTAATATACAAACCTATAGCCCATATTTTCAACCTGTCCATCAAAGAAGCATCAGTTCCTCTAGAATGGAAACATTCCTATGTTCGTCCACTTCACAAAGGGGGCCCTAAAGATGATCCAAATAACTACCGACCTATCTCAATTTTGTCCCCGTTGATGAAAATTTTTGAAAAATTATTGACCTACCAAATTAGCAGTTTCCTGTCCGCCAACAATCTATTACATCTAAAACAATCTGGGTTCCGGAAAAAATACAGCACCACATCTGCTGCATTAGACTCTCTGAATCACATTTACAGTAGCCTTGATAATAAGCAGTACTGCGCCTGTCTTTTTCTTGACTTGTCCAAAGCTTTTGATACAGTAGACCACAACATCCTGCTTAGTAAAATAAGTTGCCTCGGTTTTTCCGAAAACACAGTAAAATGGTTAAAAAATTACCTCTTTTCTCGCACCCAAACTGTATTCACAGATGGTTGGAGGTCAAAGAGTGTTAAGATAACAAAAGGGGTTCCACAGGGTTCCATTCTCGGCCCCTCTTGTTTTCTCTTTATGTAAATGACTTGGGCACTGAACTGGATTATTCCAGGGTAAATCTTTTTGCAGATGACACTGTACTAATTACTGCTGGCCGCTCTCCGGATGACGTGATTGCTAAGCTCCAGAGTGATTTCAACAAACTACAACATCAGCTAGTTGCTCTTAAACTAGTCCTAAATCCTGCCAAAACCAAGGTGCTATGCTTCTCACCAGGACTAAAGCGGGAAGTTATTTTTCCCCAATTACATACCTTAAATAATGATCAAATAGAGCAAGTCAAGATCTATAAGTATCTTGGGGTCATCCTGGATTCAAAACTGAATTTTGAAGATCACATTGATTATATTGGAAAAAGACAAAAATTAAAATTGGTTTTCTATATCGACACAAGCACTGCTTCCCTCCTATGTTCCGTTTGGAATTGATTAAAGCTACCGTACTGCCTCTACTTGATTACTGTGACATTGTGTATAAATCAGCCCCAAGTACTGTACTGAAGAAGCTTGACTCAATGTATCACTCGGCCTTAAGATTTGCATTGAACTGCCCATATAGGACTCACCACTGTGATCTCTACATTGGGTCAAACTTAACATCTCTGAATGTTCGACGGCTTGTGCACCAGATCTTATTTATTCATGATGTACTTGCAAAAAATCTGAGATTACCTGCTGGATCTCGTCTCTGTTTCAAAGAACAAATTTGACCTAAGGTCTACACTCATTTACCAGCTTAATATTCCCTATTGCCGTACATATACTGGAGGAAGGCCTTTGCTATTGATGCCCCCAGGGTCTGGAATGCTGTTGCAAATAAATTGAAACTTGAGTCACTACCTATGAGATCTTCACTCAAACTGCTTTAGAGGAGTTGTACACCCCTAGCTGCCAGTGCTATTCAGTGACCTAAAATAAAATGTTTCGCTCCGGATGATCGCTACAAAGTATGACCTGTGTTTTGATTTAGTGTGCTGATCTTAAAGGTGCATTGAAAAATTACAATACTCCGATTGATGCTCCTGCTGTTGTGGAGTGACTCATGCAGCCAGCTATGGCTGCAGGGTTTTGGTAGTACATGTTGTTTATGCCATTTATTGTGAAAATTCCGTCAGTTCCTATGATTGCTTTTTCATTGCCTTCATGGCTTTATTTTGGTGATTTCGAAAGTGTATTGGTTTAGCCATGTTTGTGTTGTTGTAGTACAGAGTTAGACTGATGGCCTTAATCTAAGTTGTCTTGTGGTTGTTGTTGTTGTTTGACTTGCATCCCACTGGGATTTTTGCACACAGCGTTGGTGTACGGTGTTTTTCTGCAATATTTTTTGCTGTCTTTTCTTGGATTTCTGTTTGCACTTAGTCACATATTCACTTTAAGATGTTTTTTGTTCATGTTTTTGTTTTTTGTTTGTTGTGGTTGCACCCGATTCAAGAGCTGAATGGCTCACAGGGCTATACCTAATAAATGAACTTGAAAATGAACTTGAACCAACATGTCAGCGGGTTCGTCTCTCCTTGCCAACATGTCAGCCGGGGCGTCTCGTCCCTTACCAACATGTCAGCCGGGGCGTCTCGTCCCTTACCAACATGTCAGCCGGGGCGTCTCGTCCCTTACCAACATGTCAGCCGGGGCGTCTCGTCCCTTACCAACATGTCAGCCGGGGCGTCTCCCTTACCAACATGTCAGCCGGGGCGTCTCCCTTACCAACATGTCAGCCGGGGCGTCTCCTTACCAGCATGTCAGCCGGGGCGTCTCGTCCCTTACCAACATGTCAGCCGGGGCGTCTCGTCCTTACCAACATGTCAGCCGGGGCGTCACGCCCTTACCAACATGTCAGCCGGGGCGTCTCCTCCCTTACCAACATGTCAGTGGGGCGTCACGTCCCTTACCAACATGTCAGCCGGGGCGTCACCCCCACCCCCTCGGCGTCGTAATCCGATTCGCCCCTCTCGGCAGCGAGTGGCTGGCGCGTTGTGTGCAGAGTACAGTGCAACTCCTGCGACATGCGCCTGTGAGCATGTAGGCACCCCACACTCGATCGCTCGCGGCACTTGCCCCAGCGAGCCGTCGTGGGGGGTCCCACACAGACACTGAGACACAGACGCACCCACTCAGAGTCCCACACAGACACTGAGACACAGACGCACCCACTCAGAGTCACACACAGACACTGAGACACAGACGCACCCACTCAGAGTCACACACAGACACTGAGACACAGACGCACCCACTCAGAGTCACACACAGACACTGAGACACAGACGCACCCACTCAGAGCCACACACAGACACTGAGACACAGACGCACCCACTCAGAGTCACACACAGACACTGAGACACAGACGCACCCACTCAGAGTCCCACACAGACACTGAGACACAGACGCACCCACTCAGAGTCACACACAGACACTGAGACACAGACGCACCCACTCAGAGTCACACACAGACACTGAGACACAGACGCACCCACTCAGAGTCACACACAGACACTGAGACACAGACGCGCACCCACTCAGAGTCACACACAGACACTGAGACACAGACGCACCCACTCAGAGCCACACACAGACACTGAGACACAGACGCACCCACTCAGAGTCCCACACAGACACTGAGACACAGACGCACCCACTCAGAGTCACACACAGACACTGAGACACAGACGCACCCACTCAGAGTCACACACAGACACTGAGACACAGACGCACCCACTCAGAGTCACACACAGACACTGAGACACAGACGCACCCACTCAGAGCCACACACAGACACTGAGACACAGACGCACCCACTCAGAGTCACACACAGACACTGAGACACAGACGCACCCACTCAGAGTCACACACAGACACTGAGACACAGACGCACCCACTCAGAGTCACACACAGACACTGAGACACAGACGCACCCACTCAGAGTCCCACACAGACACTGAGACACAGACGCACCCACTCAGAGTCACACACAGACACTGAGACACAGACGCACCCACTCAGAGTCCCACACAGACACTGAGACACAGACGCACCCACTCAGAGTCACACACAGACACTGAGACACAGACGCACCCACTCAGAGTCCCACACAGACACTGAGACACAGACGCACCCACTCAGAGTCACACACAGACACTGAGACACAGACGCACCCACTCAGAGTCCCACACAGACACTGAGACACAGACGCACCCACTCAGAGTCCCACACAGACACTGAGACACAGACGCACCCACTCAGAGTCACACACAGACACTGAGACACAGACGCACCCACTCAGAGTCCCACACAGACACTGAGACACAGACGCACCCACTCAGAGTCACACACAGACACTGAGACACAGACGCACCCACTCAGAGTCACACACAGAGACTGAGACACAGACGCACCCACTCAGAGTCACACACAGACACTGAGACACAGACGCACCCACTCAGAGTCACACACAGACACTGAGACACAGACGCACCCACTCAGAGTCACACACAGACACTGAGACACAGACGCACCCACTCAGAGTCACACACAGAGACACGCAGAGGTCCTCACAGACACACATAAAGACACTCACATAAAGACACACAGACACACTCAGACACAGGTAGACACACACAGGTAGACACGCACACAGATACACATTCAAACACAGACAGACACAGACACACACTCACACTCTCACAGACACTCTCTCACAGACACTCACACAGACACACACATACACTCTCTCACACACACACAGATACGCAAACACATACACACACAGACACACACACAGACACTCTCTCTCACACACACATACACACACACAGACACTCGCCCTCACACACAGACACACACACACTCACACACTCACACACACACATACACACACAGACACACACACACAGACACACACACACAGACACAGATACACACACACACACAGACACACACACACAGACACACACACTCACACACAGACACACACAGACACACACAGACACACACACACTCTCTCACACACACAGACACACACAGACACACACACACTCTCTCACACACACGCACACACACAGACACACACACACAGACACACACAGACACACACACACACACACACACTCACACACACACACACAGACACACACACTCTCTCACACACACTCTCACACACACTCACACACACACACAGACACACACACACACAGACACACACACACAGACACACACACACGCGCCACGCTCGCGATGGCAAGGCGGAGTCGCTGCGCGTGCTGCTTCACGGCGGCCGCCTCGTCTACTACCCCGGGGACATCGTCTCGGGCGACGTCTCGTTCAGCCTCGGCGGGGCAGCCTCCTCCTGGCTCAGAGGTCTCTACTCCACCACCAACTCCACCACCTCCACCATCTCCTCCACCTCCTCCACCAGCACCTCACCACCTCCTCCACCACCTTCACCACTTCCACCACCACCACCACCACCATCACCTCCACCACCACCACCAACTCCACCTCTACCACCACCACCACCACCACCACCACCTCACCACCCCCCACCCACCACCACCACCTCTACCACCACCACCTCNACCACCACCACCACCTCTACCACCACCACCACCACCACCACCACCACCTCTACCACCACCACCACCTCTACCACCACCACCACCACCACCCCTCACTTGCTCACNTGTCGCACGTCTTTCAGCCTCGGCGGCAGCCCCTCCTGGCTCAGAGGTCTCTCTCCACCACCACCTCCACCACCTCCACCATCTCCTCCACCTCCCCACCAGCCCACCACCTCCTCCACCTCCACCACCACCACACCACCTCCACCATCACCACCACCACCTCCCTCCATCACCTCCATCACCACCACCAACTCACCACCCTNCACCCCTCCACCACCACCACCTCCACCACCTCCACCATCACCACCTCCACCATCACCACCTCCACCACCACCACCACCTCCACCACCACTCCTCCACCACCCTCCACCACCACCTNCTCCTTCACCACCACCTCCACCACCACCTCCTCCACCACCTCTCCACCTCCACCACCACCTCCACCACCACCTCCACCACCACCTCCTCCACCANCTCTCACCTCCACTACCACCTCACCACCTCACCTCTCACCAGTCTCTCCACCACCACCTCCACCACCTCCTCACCACCACCTCACCACCACCTCACCACCTCCTCACTCTCTCCACCACCCCCTCCACTATCCCAACTCCACCCTCTCACCACCCTCTCCCTCCCTCCCTCTCACCACCCTCTCCCTCCCTCTCCCCACCCTCTCACCTATCTCTCCCTCCCTCTCACCTATCTCTCCCTCCCTCTCACCACCCTCACCCCTCTCCCTCCCTCTCCCCACCCTCTCACCTATCTCTCCCTCCCTCTCACCACCCTCTCACCACCCTCTCCCTCCCTCTCACCACCCTCTCACCACCCTCTCACCACCCCTCTCCCACCCTCCCTCTCACCACCCTCTCACCACCCCTCTCCCCACCCTCCCTCTCACCACCCCACCCTCTCCCTCCCTCTCANCTACCCTCCCTCCCTCTCCCTCCCTCTCCCCACCCCTCTCCCTCTCACCTATCTCTCCCTCCCTCTCACCTCTGCAGCCCCTCAGCTGCTTTGACGCAATCGCGAACTGGTGAGTCACTGAATGTTGAAACCGGTCCAGAGTTTTCTAATCATCCCTGTGTGTGTGTGTGCGTGTGGTGTGTGTGTGCGTGTGTGTCCCTGTGTGTGTGTGTGTCCCGTGTGTGTGTGTGCCCGTGTGTGTGTGTCCGTGTGTGTGTCCGTGTGTGTGTGTGCGTGTGTGTGTGTGTGCGTGTGTGTGCGTGTGTGTGTGCGTGTCCGTGCGTGTGTGTGTGTCCGTGCGTGCGTGTGTGTCCGCGTGTGTGTGTGTGTTCGTGCATGTGTGTGTGTCCGTGTGTGTGTGTGTGTGTGTTCGTGCGTGTGTGTGTGTGCGTGTGTGTGCGTGTGTGTGTCTGCGTGCGTGCGTGCTCGTGTGTGCGTGTCCCTGCGTGCGTGTGCGTGTGTGTGTCCCTGTGTGTGTCCGCGGGCCCCACCACCCGACCCGGGGCCCCCCAGCCGTGCACGCCAAGTGCGTGGGCCGCTGCCAGGTGAGCCAGAAGGGGGGGGCTCCTCATCCGAGCCGGAGGCAACGGAGCAGTACGTGCGCCTCGCGCTGCTGCTGTGGAAGAAAGGTAACGTGGAGTGGGCACACGGGGGGGGGGCACTCCCCCACTCCCCACTCCCTGCCCCCCACTCCCTGCCCCCACTCACTGCCCCGCTGGCGGACTCAACTGCACAACAAAAACAACAACCACAACAACAACAAGAGGCATTTTTTTCGAATTCGGTCAAGAAATGAAAGGGCACTGCTTAGGAATGCCACGCAGGCCAATAACGGGGAAGGTGGTTGTGGTGTGGTGGTGGCGGCGGTGGTGGCGGTGGTGGTGCGGCGCGGTGGTGGCGGTGTGGTGGTGGTGGCGCTGGTGGTGGTGATGGAGGTGTGGCGTTGGTGGCGGTGGTGGTGGTGCGGTGGCCGTGACGCTGCTGGTGGGGCTGTTGTGAGTGACCTCTGACAATCTGGAGTTGTCATCAAGAGAAGAACCTCCTAAATTCGCTCGCTCACTCACTCGGTCACAAATTAAATTATTTAATTTAATTTATTATTTTATCTTTAGACGTGACTTAACCAAAAGAACCAAATAATAATTCCTGCAGTCACGAAAGTTCTAAAATTAAGAAAGAACCTCCTCGTGGTTCTTGACCTTCCCGTGAAAGCGACGTCACCGTCTTGTCTACCAACGATGGGCGTTCATCAACGATACGACAACGAGCGATGGTCCGGCACCGGTTGAGATGCACAACCACCACCCCCTGGCCTGGCTCGCTCTGGCTCGCTCGCGTGGCTCTGGCTCGCTCTGGCTCGCTCGCGTGGCTCGGGGCGCCGTTGACCCGCGCGGTTTCCCTGTTTTCCAGACTCGTCAGGAGCACTGGGCTCCGGCAACCACTCCTTCACCTTCCACTTCCCCTGCCCAGTGAGCCGGCCGCACCGCTCGCCCTCACTCGCTCGCTCACTCGCTCACTCACTGGCTCACTCGCTCGCTCCTCACTCACTTGGCTCCTCACTCACTTCCTCACTCGCTCCTCGCTCACTCACTCACTCACTCGCTCACTCACTCNCTCACTCGCTCACTCACTCACTCACTCGCTCGCTCACTCGCTCACTCGCTCACTACTCACTCACCACTTTGCCACTCANTCACCTCCCGCTACTCACCACTCACTCACTCACTCNCTCNCTCACTCACTCGCTCACTCACTAACTCACTTTGCTCGCTCGCTCACTCGCTCACTCGCTCGCTCACTCACTCGCTCACTCACTCGCTCGCTCACTCACTCACTCGCTCACTCGGTACCACACTGACTCGTTCACTCACTCACTGGCTCACTCGCTCACTCACTCGCTCCCGCACCGACTCGTTCACTCACTCACTCGCTCACTCATTCGGTACCACACCGACTCGTTCACTCACTCACTCACTCGCTTGCTTCCTCACTCGCTCACTCATTCGCTCACTCACTGGCTCACTCGCTCCCACACTGACTCGTTCACTCGTTCACTCACTCGCTCAATCGCTCACTACCACACTTGCTAACTAATTCACTCACTCGCTCAATCGCTCGCTCCCGCACTCGCTCACTCGCTCGCTCACTGGCTCACTCACTCGCTCACTCACTACCACACCGACTCGTTCACTCACTCGCTCAATCTCTCGCTCCCGCACTCGTTCACTCAATCACTCGTTCACTCACTCGCTCCCACACTTGGTCATTCACCCGCCCGCTCGCCCGCTCACTCTCGTCTGCCCCCGTCTCCCCCCACCCCCACTCCCCCACCCCCACTCCCCCACCCCACTCCCCCCACTCCCCATTCCCCCCGTGCCCGCCAGTGTCGGTGCCGACGTCGTTTGAGGGCCGCTTTGGGCGCGTGGAGTACTCGGTGCAGGCCGTGCTGGAGGCGGCGTGGTACCGCGCCGACCAGAGCGCCCGCACACCCCTCTACGTGCTCAACCCCTCGACCTCAACCTGCTGCCCGACTGCCGCGTCAGTCCCCGCCACCGCCACCATCACCATCACCGCCATCACTACCACCATCACCATCACCGCCATCACTACCACCATCACCGCCACCACCATCACCATCGCCATCACCATCACTACCACCATCACCATCACTACCACCATCACTATCACCATCACTACCACCATCACTACCACCATCACCGCCATCACCATCACTACCATCATCACTACCACCATCACTACCATCACTACCGCCATCACTACCGCCATTACTACCACCATCACTACCATCACCGCCATCACCGCCATCGTCACCGCAGACATCGCCACCGCAGCCGCCACCATCACCACCACCATCACCGCCATCACCACCACCATCACCGCCATCACCGCCATCACTACCACCATCACCGCCATCACCACCATCACTACCACCATCACCGCCATCACTACCACCATCACCGCCATCACTACCACCACCACCGCCATCACCATCACCGCCACCACTACCACCATCGCCATCACTACCACCATCACCGCCATCACTACCACCATCACCACCACCGTCGTCACCACTGCCATCACTACCACCATCACCGCCATCACTACCACCATCACCGCCATCACTACCACCATCACCATCGGCATCACTACCACCATCGCCACACCATCACTACCACCATCGCCATCACTACCACCATCGCCATCATCACCACCATCACCATCGCCATCACTACCGCCATCGCCATCGTCACCACCACCGCCATCGCCATCAAAGCGACAGTGATAGGATCACAGAGCTCGGGCGATTTGATGTGCAAGTCTCTGTGTGAGTCTGTGGGTCTCTCTGTGTGGTGAGTCTGTGGGTCTCTGTGTGAGTCTGTGGTCTCTTGTGGTGAGTCTCTCTGAGTCTGTGGGTCTCTGTGTGAGTCTGTGTGTCTGGGTCTCTGTGTGAGTCTGTGGGTCTCTGTGTGAGTCTGTGGGTCTCTGTGTGAGTCTGTGGGTCTCTGTGTGAGTCTGTGGGTCTCTGTGTGAGTCTGTGGGTCTCTGTGAGTGAGTCTGTGGGTCTCTGTGTGATGAGTCTGTGGGTTTTGTGTGGTGAGTCTGTGGGTCTCTGTGTGATGAGTCTGTGGGTCTTTGTGTGGTGAGTCTGTGGGTCTCTGTGTGGCGAGTCTGTGGGTCTCTGTGTGGTGAGTCTGTGGGTCTCTGTGTGGTAGTCTGTGGTCTCTGTTTGGCGAGTCTGTGGGTCTCTGTGTGGTGAGTCTATGGGTCTCTCTGTGTGGTGAGTCTGTGGGTCTCTGTGTGGTGAGTCTGTGGGTCTCTGTGTGGTGAGTCTGTGGGTTCTTGTATGAGTCTGTGGGTCTCTGTGTGAGTCTGTGGGTCTCTGTGGTGAGTCTGTGGGTCTCTGTGTGATGAGTCTGTGGGTCTGTGTGAGTCTGTGGGTCTCTGTGTGGTGAGTCTGTGGGTCTCTGTGTGTGAGTCTGTGGGTCTCTGTGTGGTGAGTCTATGGGTCTCTGTGTGGTGAGTCTATGGGTCTCTGTGTGGTGAGTCTGTGGGTCTCTGTGTGGTGTGTCTGTGGGTCTCTGTGTGGTGAGTCTGTGGGTCTCTGTGTGAGTGGTGAGTCTGTGGATTTCTGTGTGGTGAGTCTGTGGGTCTCTGTGTGGTGAGTCTGTGGATCTCTGTGTGGTGAGTCTGTGGGTCTCTGTGTGAGTCTGTGGGTCTCTATGTGGGTCTCTGTGTGAGTCTGTGGGTCTCTGTGTGGTGAGTCTGTGGGTCTCTGTGTGAGTCTGTGGGTCTCTGTGTGGTGAGTCTGTGGTCTGTGTAGTGAGTCTGTGGGTCTCTGTGTGGTGAGTCTGTGGGTCTCTGTGATGAGTCTGTGGGTCTCTGTGTGGTGAGTCTGTGGGTCTCTGTGTGATGAGTATGTGGGTCTCTGTGTGATGAGTCTGTGGGTCTCTGTGTGAGTCTGTGGGTCTCTGTGTGATGAGTCTGTGGGTCTCTGTGTGACGAGGCTATGGGTCTCTGTGTGATGAGTCTATGGGTCTCTATCATGAGTCTATGGGTCTGTGTGATGAGTCTATGGGTCTGTGTGATGAGTCTTTGGGTCTGTGTGATGAGTCTATGGGTGTCTATTATGAGTTTATGGGTCTCTATGATGAGTCTATGGGTCTCTATGATGAGTCTATGGGTCTCTGTGCGAGTCTATGACTCTCTGTGTGAGTCTATGTGTCTCTATGATGAGTCTATGGGTCTGTGATGAGTCTATGGGTCTCTGTGTGATGAGTCTATGGGTCTCTGTGTGATGAGTCTATGGGTCTCTGTGTGATGAGTCTACGTGTCTCTACGCTGAGTCTATAGGTCTCTGTGTGAGTCTATGGCTCTCTGTGTGAGTCTATGGGTCTCTGTGTGAGTCTATGGGTCTCTGTGTGAGTCTATGGGTCTCTGTGTGAGTCTATGGTCTCTATGTGAGTCTGTGTCTCTGTGTGAGTCTACGGGTCTCTATGATGAGTCTATGGGTCTCTGTGTGAGTCTATGGGTCTCTGTGTGAGTCTATGGCTCTCTGTGTGAGTCTATGGCTCTCTGTGTGCCCGCCCCCGTTGCGGCTGGCAGTGCCCGTCCGTGGTGGAGGTGCAGAAGAAGGTGAACTACTCGCTCTTCAAGAGCGCCACGGTCACGCTGGCCGTGAGCTCCGACCTGCGGGGCTACGTGCCGGGCCAGGTCATCCACCTCACTGCCTCATCAACAACGGCACCGGCAAAAGCGTCTCCGGCATCACCGCGACCCTTGTGCAGGTGGGGCGGGGGGGGGGGGTGACCCCGGGCACCGGTGCCAGGCTTACCGATGCCGTGCGTGGTCAACGTCCCCACCGGGGTGGGCGGGGAGAGACAGGGCCGGGCGGGCGGGCCGTACGTGCTCTGCCCACGCACAACGCTCCTTCGTAGGCGGAATGCTCTGTTGAAGGCTACACCGTCCGTGCGTGTGTGTGTCTGCGTGTGTGTGTTGTGTTGTGTCTGCGTGTGTGTGTGTGCGTATGTGTGTGTCTGCGTGCACGTGTGCGTGCGTGTGTGCGTGTGCGCGTGTGCGTGTGTGAGTGTGTGTGTGCGTGTGTTGGTGTGTGTGCGCGTGTGCGTGTGTGTCTGCGTGTCTGCGCGTGTGTGTGCGTGTNGGTGTGTGTGTGCGTGTGCGCGTGTGCGCGTGTGAGTGTGTGTGTGCGTGTGTTGGTGTGTGCGTGCGTGCGTGCGTTCGTGTGTGCGTGCGTGTGTCTGCGTGTGTGTGCGTGCGTGTGTGTGTGTGCGCGTGCGTGCGTGTGCGTGTGTGCGTGCGTGCGTGCGTGTGCGTAGAAGGTGACGTTCCGCGGGCGCTGCGTGATGTACGACATGCGCACGCTGGCGCAGCTGGAGGGCGGCTCGGTGGGGGCGCGCCAGCAGGCGCAGTGGCTGGAGCGCATCGCGCTGCCGCCGCTGCCGCAGTCGCAGCTCTTCCTGTGCCACCTCATCGACGTCGACTACTTCGTCCAGGTACCGCCCCCCTCCCCATAACCCCACTCCTCTCCCGGCGACGATCTTTTTTTTTTCCACCGCCACATCCGACCCGGGCCGGATGCGGCACGGGTCGTCTTTTTCCACCGCCACACCCGAGCCGAGCCGGCCCGGATGCGGCGCGGGTCGTCTTTTTCCACCGCCTCATCTGAGCCGAGCCGGCCCGGATCCGGCGCGAGTCTTTTTCCACCGCCATCGAGCCGAGCCGGCCCGATGCGGCGCGGGTCGTCTTTTTCCACCGCCACATCCGAGCCGACCTGCCTTTGCCTCCCTCCCCCGTCCCGCAGGTGGCGATCCGCAGCATCGGCGTGGCGGCCACGCTGCCCATCGTGGTGGGGAACGTGCCGGTGCTGCGCTCCCTGGGGCCCGGGCCCGCCACGGCGCTCACCCCACCGCACCGCCCCTGCCGCCACCCACGGCGTCGGCTATGGCGGCGGCGGTGGTGGTGGAGACGGGCGGCTGTACGGTGAGACGCCGACACTCAGCCGTGTGTCACCCTGTGTGTGTGTCGCCCTGTGTGTGTGTCACCCTGTGTGTGTGTCGCCCGTGTGTGTGTGTGTCACCCTGTGTGTGTGTCACCCTGTGTGTGTGTCACCCTATGTGTGTGTGGCACCCTGTGTGTGTGTCACCCTGTGTGTGTGTCACCCTGTGTGTGTGTCACCCTGTGTGTGTCACCCNGTGTGTGTGTCACCCGTGTGTGTGTCACCCTGACCCCGTACACCACGCTCACCGCACACCACGCTCACCACACCGCGCTCACCACAATCACCGCTCACCGCGCTCACCACCGCGCTCACCACACCACGCTCACCACACTCACCGCGCTCACCCCTCCCCCCTCGCCGCCCCCTCCCCCCACCCCGTGCCGTAGAGGCCTCTGCGACCGCTCTGCCCACCAAGCTGCACTCGCAGCTGCAGGACGGCCGCTACTTCCCAACGCCCACGCACGCCGGCGTTGACGCCGACACCGCCGGTGCCAGCGGCGGTGCCTTAGCCCCCTGGCACCGGTCCCCCGGCGTCGCCGTTTGGCGTTGGCGCCCCTCAGCTTTGCCTGGCGCCGGGGAGACGGTGCCGTTCTTCAGCGGCGGCGCTGCCGGTGCCGCCGCCGGTGCCGCCGCCGCCTCGTCCATCATCCTTTGCTGCTTCCTCCCGAGTTCAGTGCCGCCCTCTTTCCCTACGGTGAGTGGAGGGCGGCTGGGGGATGTGTGTGCGTGTGTGTGTATGCGTGCGTGTGTGCGCGTGTGTGTGTGCGTGCCTGTGTGTGCGTGTGTATACGTGCGTGTGTGTGTGCATGTGTGCGTGTGTGCGCGTGTGTGTCTGTGTGTGCGTGTGTCTGTGTGTGAGTGTGTCTGTGTGTGCGTGTGTCTGTGTGTGCGTGTGTCTGTGTGCGTGTGTCTGTGTGTGCATGTGTGCGTGTGTGCGCGTGTGTGTCTGTGTGTGCGTGTGTCTGTGTGTNATGTGTCTGTGTGTGCGTGTGTCTGTGTGTGCGTGTGTCTGTGTGTCTGTGTCTGTGTGTGCGTGTGTCTGTGTGTGCGTGAGTCTATCTGTGGGGGAGTGGCTGGGAGTGTGTCTGTCTCTGTGGCTGTGTCTGTCTCTGTGTGTCTCTGTGTCTGTCTCTGTGTCTGTCTGTCTCTGTCTCTCTGTCTCTGTGTGTCTCTGTGTGTGTCTCTCTGTCCTTGTCTCTGTGTCTCTGTGTCTGTCTCTGTGTGTCTCTGTATGTCTCTGTGTCTGTCTCTGTGTCTGTCTGTCTCTCTGTCTCTCTGTCTCTGTGTCTGTCTCTGTGTGTGTCTCTGTGTCTGTGTCTGTCTCCATGTCTATCTCTGTGTATCTCTGTCTCTGTGTCTGTCTGTCTCTGTGTTTATATCTCTGTCTCCGTGTCTCCGTGTCTGTCTCCGGCTGCCGTGTCTCTGTCTCTGTCTCTGTCTGTCTCTGTGTCTATATCTGTGTCTCCGTGTCTCCGTGTCTCTCCGCACCCCAGACCCGCCGCCTTCCTACGAAGAGAGCTGTCAGGCGGCGAGCGGCGACGCCGCACAGATGGACGCGGCCCCCCAGACCCTCGCCAAGGCGGCAGCGGCGCCGGGGGGCCAGGGGCCCCCTGCGGGGAGTGAGGGGGGCCCCCTCCCCACCGCCACTACCACTGGGGTCCCATAGGCAGAAAGACGCTGGTGGAGTGCACGGGGGTGGGGTGCAAGGCGCTGCGGCTCGCTAGCGAGCGCCACTGCGCATGCACCACACCACCAGCACCACCACACACCACCACCCGTGACTCTCCGTGCGAGTCTGTGAGTCTGTGTGTGAGTCTGTGGGTCTCTGTGTGAGTCTACATGTCTCTGTGTGAGTCTGTGGGTCTCTGTGTGAGTCTACGGGTGAGTCTATGGGTCTCTGTGCGAGTCTATGGGTCTCTGTGTGAGTCTGTGGCTCTCTGTGGGAATCTGTGGGTCTCTTTGTGTGAGTCTGTGGCTCTCTGTGTGAGTCTGTGGGTCTCTGTGTGAGTCTGTGACTCTCTGTGTGAGTCTGTGGGTCTCTGTGTGAGTCTGTGACTCTCTGTCTGGGTCTGTGTGGCTCTCAGGCGATGAGTCTGTGGGTCTCTGTGTGAGTCTGTGGGTCTCTGTGTGAGTCTGTGGGTCTCTGTGCGAGTCTGTGGGTCTCTGTGTGAGTCTGTGGCTGTCGGCGTGAGTCTGTGGCTCTCTGCGCGAGTCCTACGTGTCTGTACATCACGTGTAGGTCTGTCAGTCTCGACGTGACACGTGCGCCTTTGTGTTCAGTACGCCTGGTCTGCGTGCAGCCTTGTGCCCATAGGGACAGTGCCACTGGTGGGGGGGGGGTCCCGCTTAGAAGCAGCAGCACGGTCGAGGCGGGCGCGGAGTAAAACAGCAACCGGGAGAGGCAAAGGCGGAGTCCCCGACCCCCTGGTGCGTCACAGGCGGCCTTCTCAGACGCCGGTTGATTCCTTACCCGTCCGGCCGCACCAGGGTCGCAAACGGGTACCCGTACCCGTACCCGGCCGTACCCTACCCGTACCCGTACCCGAACCCGTACCCGGCCGTACCCTACCCGTACCCTACCCTACCCGGCCGGGTATCGGGTAGGGTACGGGTATCGGGTACCCGGTTGCGACCTCTGGCCTTCGTAGCCGCCACCGCCAGCGACTCGCTACGAGCAGCACTTGTCCCAATCATAGCTTGGAGGCGGCGCGCGGGAACCTTTGTCTGCCGCGCGTGCACCGGCGTGCACCGGCGTGCACCGGCGTGCGAAGCCGGAGGCGCGGCGTGTAACGACGACGCTTCACTTTGTTGTTTTTGTTTCCTTTTTTATTTCGTTGTTGAGTTGTTGTTCGGGTAACTCTGCGCGACTCGCAAGAGCATCGTCACGGCGACGGGCTCGGGTGCGACCGTCGTGCGACGGGCTCGGGCGCGACGCGTCGTCACGGCGACGGGCTCGGGCGTGACGCGTCGTCACGGCGACGGGCACGGGCGCGACGCGTCGTCACGGCGACGGGCACGGGCGCGACGTGTCGTCACGGCGACGGGCTCGGGTGCGACGCGTCACGGCGACGGGCACGGGTGCGACGCGTCACGGCGACGGGCACGGGTGCGACGCGTCACGGCGACGGGCTCGGGTGCGACGTGTCGTCACGGCGACGGGCTCGGGTGCGACGTGTCGTCACGGCGACGGGCTCGGGTGCGACGTGTCATGGAGGGGGGAGTGGGGGGGTTGACCCAAACGCGTTCGCTTGCCACTACCACCACTACCACCACCACTACCACCACTACACCACACCACTACTACACCACCACTACACCACTACTACCACCACCACCACTACTACCGCCACTACCACCACTGCCACTACCATTACCACTACTGCCACTACCACCACTACCACCACTACCACCACCACTACTACCACCACTACCACCACTACCACAACCACTACCACCACTACCACCACCACTACCACCACCACCACTACCACCACCACCACTACCACCACCACTACCACCACTACCACCACCACTACCACCACAACCACTACTACACTACTACCACTGCCACCACCACTACCACCACTACTACCACCACTACCACCACCACTACTACCACTACCACTACCACCACTACCACCACTACCACCACCACTACCACCACCACTACTACCACCACCACTACCACCACTACCACAACCACTACCGCCACTACCACCACCACTACCACACTACTACCACCACCACCACTACCACCACACTACTACCACCACCACTACCACCACCACTACCACACTACCACCACTACACCACCACCACCACCACTACCACCACCACCACTACTACACCACTACAACCACCACCACCACCACCACTACTACAACCACCACCACCACCACTACTACTACACCACTNCCACCACCACTACCACACCACCACTACCACACCACTACCACCACCACTGCCGTCGGCATCGTCACCACCGCGGTCATCAGCGACTGTGGCTCTTGTAGAGAGTGCCGGGGGGGGGCCGGGGGAGATGGGGGGCAGGGGGGGGCGGGGGAGATGGGGGCCAGGGGGGGGCCGGGGGAGATGGGGGCCGGAGGGGGGCAGGGGGGGGGCCGTGTGTGTGCGCTGCACTTTATGAATGTAAGTTTAGCGGGAACAGAAAGTGTGCCGCTTGCCACGGGCTGCACAATGTAGAAATATAAAATACATGTCTATGTGTAGTGTGTATATACAGTATAATACATGTTTATATATAAAATCCATATCTATGCAATGTGTATATGTACTGGTAGTCCCCGAGTTACAACACTCTGACTTGCGATATTTCGATCTTACGATGGCGATAATTAATCGGTACGACAAAATTGCCATCAACAACCCTTAAACATCGTTCAAGTATGCAGATGACGGACAGAATATTGGTGAGTACATCACAATATGATACGTTACGATACGTTCAATCCATGGTGTGATACGTAGCTTCAGCGATTTCATTTGAGGGTTACCACGATATGTTCAATGCATGTTCAAAGTTTCTATAGCAGATAGGAATGTTTGCTGAATAGACTTTATATTCAGTCGCAGTTCATATAGGTAGCTAAGAATTTACCTGTGATAATTGGTTTTTTACCTTCTATCTGGCAACAAAACTGACACCTTTTTACAAGAGTCATGTTTGCATGACCACAATACCTGCAGTCGTAATGCAAACAAAAAACACAACTCTGATAATGTGCACTGTCTTGAAGTTGATTGTCCACACCCGAGACAGCTTTCTTAGAGCCTAGTCTCACATGGGTTGGACAGATGACGCCAAAAGGCGCACAACTCAAAGACAATCACCATCAAATGAGGCTCCAATGTGTAAATGCTTACCCGAGCTCTCATACTCTGATGGTTCATTGTCTTTGAGTTGAGCGCCTTTTGGCGTCATCTGGTCCAACACCATGTGAGACTAGGCTCTAAGAAAGCTGTCTCGGTGTGACCAATCAACTTCAAGGACAGTGCACATTATCAGAGTTGNTTTTTGTTTGCATTATGACGCAGGTATTGTGGTCAATGCAAACATGACTCCTCGTAAAAAAGGTGTCAGTTTTGTTGCCAGATAGAAGGGTAAAAAAACAATATCATATTTTTACTGGCAAATGAGGTTCCAATGGTGTAAATTTACCCTGTTTTTTACTTCACATTTTACTGTTGCAATACAGTATTGTAATTAGTAAATACACTCGGTATATAGTTTGTACAGCACGCTACTGTGAATTGCTGTTTTGCTAAATTATCACCATTCTTTAAGACTCCTGGGTAGGCTAGCCCATCTTCGACTTACCATATTTTCGACTTAGGATGAGGTTGTCGTAACGCATCTCCATCTAAGTCGAGGACTACCTTGTATACACCTACATTGCATACATTTTGTATATACAATGCACAGAAAATACATTGCATATATAATGCATATTTGTATCTATACATGTACACATGATATTACATTGTATATTACATTGTATATCTACAATTTAACATACAATATCAATGTTTATACACTGTGTATGTAGATTAAAGGTAGAACTCCTCTTGATGACTAATCGAATACCGACCATTCCCCTGTTAACGACAGGGGCGGTTGTAGCTAAGGTAAACTTGCATCGATTAAATCGTTTCGATTTAAAGCTTCTTTCGTGACTGCAGGATTCATCTTCTTGGTTCTTTCGGTAAAGTCACGTAGAAGGGAAGTAATAAAATAATAAAATAAAACATTTTATTTATTATGTTTTATTTTTATTAATTTATTACTTCCCTTCTACGTGACTTTACCGAAAGAACCAAGAAGATTAAATCGTTGTTTATTTTACTACGACGCTTCTCTATGATGTCGTCGGCATCTTTACGCGTTAATGCGAGTTGTTTTTAAATCCTTTATATTAAGTTCGCTTGCTTGCTTAGGACCGTGCAAATCTTTCGGTCATTTTTTAACCCACTTCCCGTGATCCAATCGAGCTAACATTTTCCACCCAGACTCGTTGTGCGTGACAATGAATGTTCGTGAAAAAAATTCCAAAATTTTACACTTTTTAGGATAAAATATTATATTTAATTACCAATTGCTTAATGGTGCAATGCAATCATCTGACCCATAGGTGGCAGCCATCTCAAGCCAGAGGACTCTGCCGCCACGCATATAAAGGATTTATAGTGAAAAACTTTGTTTTTACGGGTTATACTTGTTAACATTGCAAAGTACTGCTTAGTGGGTGAATGAATGAAGTCTTGGGCGTGTGTTTCCCAGACTCGATTGATCACCGGTTCCTTGGAACAAATTGGCGTCGTTAAGAGGAGTTCTGCTGTATACGTCATGTTTATAAACATTACATATACAATGTTTATAAACATTACATATACAATGTGTATATACATTACATATACAATGTGTATAAACATTATGTTTATACACATTATATAGACGAAAATTGCTTTGGACTAATCTCCATCTGTTCCATCTCACTCCCTTCTACCACTGTGTGGACTAATCTCCATCTGTTCCATCTCACTCCCTTCTACCACGTGGGATGGACTAATCTCCATCAGTTCCATCTCACTCCCTTCTACCCGTGTGTGGACTAATCTCCATCTGTTCCATCTCACTCCCTTCTACACCGTGTGTGGGCTAATCTCCATCTGTTCCATCTCGCTCCCTCTACACTTGGTGGACTAATCTCCATCTGTTCCATCTCACTCCCTTCTACCCCGTGTGTGGACTAATCTCCATCTGTTCCATCTCACTCCCTTCTACACCGTGTGTGGACTAATCTCCATCTGTTCCATCTCACTCCCTTCTACACCGTGTGTGGACTAATGTCCATCTGTTCCATCTCACTCCCTTCTACACCGTGTGTGGACTAATCTCCATCTGTTCCATCTCACTCCCTTCTACACCGTGTGTGGACTAATGTCCATCTGTTCCATCTCACTCCCTTCTACACCGTGTGTGGACGAATCTCCATCTGTTCCATCTCACTCCCTCTACACCGTGTGTGGACTAATCTCCATCTGTTCCATCTCACTCCCTCTACACCGTGTGTGGACTAATCTCCATCTGTACCATCTGCGTTGTTATCCGGGTTTTACGCTCGTGTGAAACACGCTCCGTGCCGTTAGATGGAGACATCTTCATCAGCGGAGGACGGCAGAACTTGGGCAACTGTCGGCACTGCCTCTCCATCCCCGCCCGTTCGCAGCTACTCCTGGCGATGTCGAGAGAGATGGCGATTTGAAACGAATGCCAACACCACCACCACCACCGCTACCACCACCACCGCCAACGCCACCACCGCCGCCACCACCTCTGCCACCGCCACCACCGCCACCACCGCCACCACCGCCACCACCTCTGCCACCACCAACGCCACCACCTCTGCCACCACCACCACCGCCACCACCGCCACCACCTCTGCCACCACCTCTGCCACCACCACCACTGCCACCACCACCACTGCCACCGGGGAGAGAGAGTAAACACTCTTAAAGAAAACAACAACAACAACAACGGGACTACCACCGTTATCACTATCACTACCCCTACCACTGTCACTACCCCTATCACTATTACCACCCATATCACTACCCCTACCACTATTACCACCCCTACCACTATCACTGTCACTATCACTACCCCTACCACTGTCACTACCCCTATCACTATTACCACCCATATCACCACCCCTACCACTATCACTACCCCTACCACTGTCACTACCCCTACCACTATAACTATCACTACCCCTACCACCACCAGTGCTGGGGTAGAACGTGGGGACACCCTCACTGGAGCCCCCCCCCCCTCCAGTGCCGGATGAAGCTAAGTGCAGGACCTGTAGCATTTGTTATAAAGGGCCCTCAATGAAAAAAACACAAAAATATAAACACGCAAATGTTTTACTTGCACAGTAAAGTAATTGTATGTTTTCATTTGCTACACCGCCAGATAATGACAGATCGCTACCCTTAAACACCCGGTCGGTCGTACAAGTTGAAGGCGGTATAGTACTATAGTAATAGAGCAAGTGCAGAACCACTGAACCGGAATTGATAGCTTGGAAGCGTTTAGCGCGGGGCCCTTGAAAGTGCATGTGTAGCTACTACACTACTACACGTGTAGTAGCTACTACATGTATAGCTACTACTACATATAGTAGCTACTACTAATGTAGTAGCTACACATGTAGTAGTAGCTGCACATGTAGTAGTAGCTACTACACGTGTAGCTACTAATGTAGTGTACTAATGTAGTAGCTACACATGTAGTAGTAGCTGCACATCTAGTAGTACTACTACATGTGTAGCTACTATTATATGTGTAGTAGTAGTAGCTACTACATGTAGTAGCGACTACTTATGTATACTATTTATGTGGTACTGCACATGTAGTAGTAGCTACTACATGTGTAGCTACTATTTATGTGTAGCTACTACTACACGTGTAGTAGTGTAGTAGCTACTACACACTGTAGCTACTACACACGTGTGCTCCTGTAATAAGACACTGCCTCACTGTTCAAGTTTAAGTGTCTGAGGTTATACCTCGGATGGGTGCGATGTACATAGAGCGTCTGCAATGATTTTATTGTGTCCGCTTGTACATATTTTTTGGATGAACACTTGATTTATTAAATAAAGTATTTACTATATACAATGACACTTTGGAGTCGGTGGAAGTCTATGGGTCCCTTAAGTCCATGGTGTATCTTGTGAGTCTGTGGGTCTCTGTGGATATATGTGTAAGTCTATAGACCACTGCGTCTATGGGGATCTGTGTATGAGTCTATGGGTGGCTGTGTATGTCTTTGGCTCTACAGTGTAGTCTATGGGTCCCAATGTTAATCAATGGGTCACCATGCGAGTCGATGGGTCTCCACGTGAGTCTGGGTCTCCATGCGAGTCTGTGGGTCTCTATGTGAGTCTGTGGGTCTCTATGTGAGTCTGTGGGTCTCTATGTGAGTCTGTGGGTCTCTATGCGAGTCTGTGGGTCTCTATGTGAGTCTGTGGGTCTCTGAGTCTGTGGGTCTCTGTGTGAGTCTGTGGGTCTCTGTGTGAGTCTGTGTCTCTGAGTCTGTGGGTCTCTGAGNCTGTGGGTCTCTATGTGAGTCTGTGGGTCTCTATGTGAGTCTATGGATCTCCATGTGAGTCTGTGGGTCTCTATGCAAGTATGTGGGTCTCTATGTGAGTCTGTCGGTCTGTGAGTCAATGGGTCTCTGAGTCTGTGGGACTCTGAGTCTGTGGGTCTCTGAGTCTGTGGGTCTCCATGCGAGTCTGTGGGTCTCTATGTAAGTCAATGGGTCTCTATGTGAGTCTGTGGGTCTCTGAGTCTGTGGGTCTCTTGTGAGTCTGTGGGTCTCTGTGTGAGTCTGTGGGTCTTGTGAGTCTGTGGGTCTCTATGCGAGTCTGGTCTCTATGTGAGTCTGTGGGTCTCTATGTGAGTCTATGGGTCTCTATGTGAGTCTGTGGGTCTCTATGTGAGTCTGTGTGAGTCTGTGGGTCTCTGAGACTGTGGGTCTCTATGTGAGTCTATGGGTCTCTGAGTCTGTGGGTCTCCATGTGAGTCTGTGGGTCTCTATGCGAGTCTGTGGGTCTCTATGTGAGTCTGTGGGTCTCTGAGTCTGTGGGTCTCTATGCGGTCAATGGGTCTCATGTAAGTCGATGGGTCTCTATGTGAGTCTGTGGGTCTCTATGTGAGTCTGTGGGTCTCTGAGTGTATGGGTCTCTATGTGAGTCTGTGGGTCTATGTGAGTCTGTGGGTCTCTATGCGAGTCTGTGGGTCTCTATGCGAGTATGGGTCTCTATGTGAGTCTGTGGGTCTATGCGAGTATGGGTCTCCATGCGAGTCTGTGGGTCTCTATGTGAGTATGGGTCTCTATGTGAGTCTGTGGGTCTCTATGTGAGTCTATGGGTCTCTGTGAGTCTGTGGGTCTCTATGTGAGTCTATGGGTCTCTGTGAGTCTGTGGGTCTCTATGTGAGTCTGTGGGTCTCTATGTGAGTGTGGGTCTCTATGTGAGTCTTTGGGTCTCTATGTGAGTCTGTGGGTCTCTGTGTGAGTCTGTGGGTCTCTGAGTCTGTGGGTCTCTGTGTGAGTCTGTGGGTCTCTATNTGAGTCTGGGTCTCTATGTGAGTGTGGTGTGAGTCTGTGGGTCTCTGTGTGAGTCTGTGGGTCTCTGTGTGAGTCTGTGGGTCTCTATGTGAGTCTGTGGGTCTCTGAGTCTATGTGTGGTCTCTATGTGAGTCTATGTGAGTCTGTGGGTCTCTATGTGAGTCTATGTGAGTCTGTGGGTCTATGTGAGTTATGGGTCTATGTGAGTCTATGGGTCTCTATGCGAGTCTATGGGTCTCTATGCGAGTCTGTGGGTTCTCTATGTGAGTCTGTGGGTCTCTGTGTGAGTTGTGGGCTCTGTGTGAGTCTGTGGGTCTCCAGTGTGAGTCAATGTGGGTCTCTGTGTGAGTCTGTGGGTGTGAGTCTGGGTCTCTGTGTGAGTCTGGGTCTCCATGTGAGTCTGGGTCTCTATGTGAGTCTGTGGGTTTCTGTGTGAGTCTGTGGGTCTCTATGTGAGTCTATGGGTCTCTGTGAGTCTGTGGGTCTCTATGTGAGTCTATGGGTCTCCATGTGAGTCTGTGGGTCTCTATGTGAGTCTGTGGGTCTCTATGTGAGTCTGTGGGTGTGAGTCTGTGGGTCTCTATGTGAGTCTGTGGGTCTCTATGTGAGTCTGTGGGTCTCTATGTGAGTCTATGGGTCTCTATGTGAGTCTGTGGGTCTCTATGTGAGTCTGTGGGTCTCTATGTGAGTCTATGGGTCTCTATGTGAGTCTGTGGTCTCTATGTGAGTCTGTGGGTCTCTATGCGAGTCAATGGTCTCTATGCGAGTCTGTGGGTCTCTATGTGAGTCTATGGTCTCTATGTGAGTCTGTGGGTCTCTATGTGAGTCTGTGGGTCTCTATGCGAGTCAATGGTCTCTATGTGAGTCTATGGGTCTCTATGTGAGTCTATGGGTCTCCATTTATATTTTTTTTTTGAATGTTTTCATTTTTTTATTTAATTTCTACCTCCGTGACTTTACCGAAAGAACCAAAGAGTATTCTAGTGACATTATTACCAAAGTCAATGCATCATCGTATTATCAGAGCGTGTTTGTGTTGGCGTGTAACTAATTACCGTGTGAGCGTGGTTGATGCAGACTGAAGATTCATGAAAATTGTTGATAACATCAACTCCTGATTTAAAGCTTTCGTGACTGCAGGGATTCATATTCTTGGTTCTTTCTACGTGACTTTACCGAAAGAACCAAGAATATAAATCTTAACTCCTGTTTTAATGCCAGAAAGGGTAACACCGATTAACTGGTCAAAAAATTCTGGCCTGGACTTTTGCAGCTGTTCTAGACTAATTTCAGGGTGCCGATTCCAAATCTGATCTCAGATTTGCTCTATCACATCTCATTTTTATGCTATCGGCATATACCCCATTTTCATTGATTTTACCCGAAATTAACTCCGTCACTTATGATTGCAAGTTGTTGCGAGTCAGTGACTGCTTTAGTGTTAAACTACGGGCTGTATTTTAGGATAGTGTGTTTATAATATCATTTTATGTAGATATCCACATTTAGTTAATATTTTTCTTCTGCAGTTTTTATTGAAAATGCAATATTTGATATCTTAAAAACCTGATGTGATAAAACTGATGCCAGATTTGGAATCAGCACCCCAAAATTACATTAAAACCTTTGGAATACCTTATGCCAGAAAAGTGTGTTGACCAGTGTTATTATTCATCGTTTGTGTACCATTTTATTTGTTTAGCTAATCTTAGTAGTTATTTATTTATTATTTTACCTGTCAGCCTATTCCTATGTAATATTTAGTAAATAAAAATAGGCGACCTATTTTTATTTATTATTTATTTACTATCTATTTGTGCACCTAATCTTATTTAATATTTATTTTCTATTTTACTTGTCTAGCTAATCCTATTTATTATTTATTGACTCCTTTTATTCGATGACCGCCATTATCTATTTATTTAGTTTACTCGTGTAGCTATTATTATTTAATATTTATTTACTTTCATTTGTGCGCCCAATCTTATTTATTATTTATTTTCTATTTGACTTGTCTGGCTAATCTTATTTATTATTTATTTACTCTTTTATTCGATGACCTATTCTTATTTATTTAATTTTTTACTTGTCTAGCTATTCTTATTTACCATTAGTTTACTCTTTAATTTATTTACCTATTCTTATTTATCATTTGTTTACAATTTTATTTGTTTAGCTGTTCTTATATAATTTGTTGACACTTTTCCTATACTCCTATCATGTGTTTGTAACTGTTGTTGTCACGTTCTGACCCCCCCTATCTATAAAACAAACACAAGCGCTTCACAGCTCATCAGATTTCCCCTCTCTGCCTCTTTAATTAATTATTTACACACCACAAGATGCCTGACGTCACGGCCTCGCCCCACCCCCCCCCATAGCTAATCCGCGCTAACAAATGTAACGGCTCCTCGCTCGCGCGCATGCGCAGTACGTGCAAACTCGCCCGTTGCCGATCCGCGCTACGAATTCCAAAGCGGCTTCTCCTCCGTTCTGTTTCCCGCCATAGGCGATTTTTTGTTGTTGTTTAGCGTTTTTTTGTTGTTGTTTGTGGATTTGTTGTTGTTTAGCGATTTTGTTGTTGTTGTGTGGCGATTATCGCTGCGGAAGACGACGTCTGAGGTAAACGCGACGTCGCCCTCCCTCAGAGAACACGAGCGCAGGTCGCGTCGTCGCGAACTCCTCTGGCGAGAGAGAGGAGAGTCGTCTGTGTGTGTGTGTGTGTGTGTGTCTGTGTGTGTGTCTGTGTGTGTGTGTCTCTGTGTGTGTCTGTGTGTGTGTGTCTGTGTGTGTGTCNGTGTGTGTGTGTGTCTCTTTGTGTGTGTGTGTGTCTGTGTGTGTGTGTCTGTGTGAGTGTCTGTGTGTGTGACTGTGTGTGTGTCTGTGTGTGTGTGTCTCTGTGTGTGTCTGTGTGTGTGTGTCTGTGTGTGTGTGTCTGTGTGTGTGAGTGTGTGTGTGTGTGTGTGTGTGTCTGTGTGTGTGTGTCTTTGTGTGTATGTGTGTGTGTGAGTGTCTGTGTGTGTGTGAGTGTATGTGTGTGTGTCTGTGTGTGTGTGAGTGTCTGTGTGTGTCTGTGTGTGTGAGTGTGTGTGTGTGNCTGTGTGTGTGTGTGTCTGTGTGTGTGTCTTTGTGTGTGTGTGTGAGTGTCTTTGTGTGTGTATGTGTGTGTGTCTGGGTGTGTGTCGGGGAGTGGTNGGTGTAGTGGTTAGCGCTACGCTGCGCTACAAACCCGGCGACCCGGGTTCGATTCCCGCTCACGGCCAACACCAGTGACGATTGGGCCTCCCCTAGGTAGACTCAGCCTCAAATGAGCAACCTGGTGCTGTGTGTAAACATCGCCACTGGAAGACAAAGGCGGCCGGGCGTGGTGCTGACCACCCACCCATCGTGTGCCACAGTGCCGGTAGCCTTCATAGGTGCTCGCTATCAGCACTTGCCCCTGCAGTCTGTTAGAGGCTACACGGGGACCTCTATCTTTGTGTCTTTGTAATGGCCGCGCCCATGTGCGGCCTTGCCTAGGCTCTCGTTCTCCGCGTTAATCGCCGCTGGCTAAAGTCGTCCCCCTCCTCCACCTCCTCCTCCACCCTCCTCCACCCTGCACACGACCATACTTCACCACTCTGGTCACGCGTGTCGTGTTGTTGTTGTTTGTTGAAATATTTACAAATTTGGTGTGGCATAGACGCACTGTACTGTACAGTGCAGCAACAAGGGGGGTTGTGGGTCTCTCATGCACTGCACCTCTGCTGCTTACCACTGCCACCACCACGCAGCCTATAGCAGCTGGTATTTATGGATGGAAATCGACGATCCTAGTCATGATCCAGGATCAGCAGCTGCGGCTGTGCGCGCAATGCGGGCTGCACAACCCGCTAACGCAGTTGTGGTTATTGTTGTTGCCGTTGTAATGGTTGTGGCTATAGTTGTGGCTGTGGTTATGGTTGTTGCCGTGGTTGTAATAGTTGTGGTTGTGGCTATAGTGTGGTTAGAGTTGTTGAGATTGTAATAGTTGTGGCTATAGTTGTGGTTGTAGTTGTTGAGATTGTAATAGTTGTGGCTATAGTTGTGGTTGTAGTTGTTGAGATTGTAATAGTTGTGGCTATAGTTGTGGTTGTAGTTGTTGAGATTGTAATAGTTGTGGCTATAGTTGTGGTTGTAGTTGTTGAGATTGTAATAGTTGTGGCTATAGTTGTGGTTGTAGTTGTTGAGATTGTAATAGTTGTGGCTGTAGCTGTGGTTGTAGTTGTTGATATTGTAATAGTTGTGGCTATAGTTGTGGTTATAGTTGTTGTAGTTGTGGCTATAGTTGTGGTTGTAGTTGTTGAGATTATAATAGTTGTGGCTGTAGCTGTGGTTGTAGCTGTAGTTGTGGTTATAGTTGTGGTCATAGTTTTGGTTGTGGTTATAGTTGTGGTTATAGTTGTGGCTATAGTTGTGGTTATAGTTGTGGCTGTGGTAGTTGTGGTTATAGTTGTGGCTGTGGTTTTGAGTGTGTGGCTGTTGCCGTGTTGTAGTCGCCGGCGGTTGTTGACGCGGTTGTGGTGATGGTGTTGTTGATGGTGGTTGTGGTGATGGTGGTTGTGGTTGTTGTTTTGGTATCAGCACCATGGGCACCGGTGCCGATGTGCGTGACATCTTGGAGCTTTCGGCGGACGGGGAGATGGTGGCGCCCATCAGCAAACGCGACTCCTGCTGCAGACCGACAAGGTGCCAGCAGCCATACTTCACCACCTCAACCACTCACACCACCTCAACCACTCACCACCACCCCTCACCACCCATCACCACACCACCACTCAACAACCACTCACCACCACCTCAACATCACCACCATTCATACTTCACCACCTCAACCACTCACCACCACCACCACCACCCCTACTTCACCACCTCAACCACTCACCACCACCCGTACATCACCACCTCAACCACCTCGCGCGTGTCTGTGCGTGTGTCTGCGTGCGTGTCTGTGTGTCTGTGCGCGTGTCTGCGTGTCTGTGTGCCTGTGCGTGTGTCTGTGCGCGTGTCTGTGTGTCTGTGCGCGTGTCTGTGTGTGTGCGCGTGTCTGTGTGTCTGCGCGCGTGTCTGTGTGTCTGCGCGCGTGTCTGTGTGTCTGTGTGCCTGTGCGTGTGTCTGTGCGCGTGTCTGTGTGTCTATGCGCGTGTCTGTGTGTCTGTGCGCGTGTCTGTGTCTGTGCGCGTGTCTCTGTGTCTGTGCCTGTGTGTCTGTGCNTGTGTCTGTGTGTCTGTGTGCGTGTCTGCGTGTCTGTGTTTGGGTTTTTAGAAAAAGTCAAAGAAGCTGGCAGAGACTCCGACGTTCAAGCGTCCGGAGGGATGCACCGAGAGGTCTACGCCCTGCTCTACTCGGACAACAAGTGAGACACGACGCATGCCCGTGCGTGTCCCACCGTGTCTCACCGTGTCTCTGTGTCTCAGTGTGTCTCACCACCCCACCGTGTCTCACACACATCGTACCGTGTCTCCGTCTCATTGTGTCACACCTCGTCCCACCGCGTCTCTCTCATTGTCCCACCCACATGTCTCTCTCCCCGTGTCTCTCTCCCGCGTCCACCCCCGTGTCTCTCTCCCGCGCTCTCTCCCCGTGTCTCTCCCCCGTGTCTCTCTCCCGCTCCNCCCCCCGTGTCTCTCTCCCCGCGTCTCTCTCCCCGTGTCTCTCCCCNTGTCTCTCTCCCCGCTCCCCCCCTCAGTCTCTCTCCCCTCTCTCTNCCCGTGTCTCTCTCCCCGTGTCTCTCTCCCCGCGTCCACCCCCCGTGTCTCTCTCCCCGCGTCCTCCCCCGTGTCTCTCTCCCCGCGTCTCTCTGCGTCCACCCCCGTGTCTCTCTNCCGGCGTCTCACCCCCGTGTCTCTCTNCCCGTCTCACCCCCTCTCTCTCCTACGTCTCCCCCCGTGTCTCTCTCCCGCGCATCGTCTCAGGGACGCCCGCCGGTGCTGCCCAGCGACACGTCTCCCGTGTTCCCGTGTTCACCGTGTTCACCGTGTCACCNCGTCCCACCCACCGTCTCACGCCCGCCGGTGCCCCAGCGCTCGTCCCAGGGCTACCCACGTAAGGCGCGCCTCGGGTGCCGCGTTCGTGCGCTGGACCCCCTTCACCCACCCCGCGCAACGGCGCCGTCTTCCACCACGCGGCGCGCCACCGACCAGCCCAGCGAGTATCCCTTCGCTCGCTTCAACAAGGCACGCACACGACNACAACAACACATAACACAACACTGAACAACAACAAGTGGCGGTGTGACAGTCACCGCTAAGTGGCGGTGACGTCACCACGCCGCTTGTGCCAGGCCTCGTGCCGTGGGTCATTGCCGAGATGAGTGGCCGATGCCAGGTGCCCCCCACTGTGCCAGACTAGAGGGTCCGGGACAGACCGTGGTGTGCCGCTGCTGCTGCTGGTGCTGGTGCTGCTGCTCAGCGTGTTGCTGATGATGATGATGCTGCTGCTGCTGCTGATGCTGCTGCTGCTGATGATGATGCTGCTGCTGCTGCCGCTGCTGCTGCCGCTGCTGCTGCTGCTGCATGCCGCCGCTTGATGTTGTCGTCGTTGCCGGTGCAGAGCGTGCAGGTGCCCGTGTTCACGGAGCAGGAGTACGCGTCGCACCTGCAGCACGACGACTGGAGCCGCGCCGAGACCGACCACCTGCTCGACCTCTGCCAGCGGTTCGACCTGCGCTGGGTGGTCATGCACGACCGCTACGACTGCAACACCTACAAGGTGCGTACATGTTGACTACCTCGCCTGGTACGCAGGAGGTCGTGGGTTCAATTCCAACCCTGACGCCTGCTGCTGTATATTTGGAGTTTGTGTGTGTCTCTTTCATCATCATCACGGTGGCTAGGAGATGTTAACTACCTCGCCTGGTATGCAGGAGGTCGTGGGTTCAATCCCAACCCTGACGACGCCTGCTGCTGCTGTGTATTTGAAGTTTGCGTGTCTCTCTTCATCATCATCACGGTATCTAGGAGATCTTAACTTCCTCGCCTGGTATACAAGAGGTCGTGGGTTTGATCCCGACCCTGACGATCCCTGCTGTGTATTTGGAGTTACTCCATCTGTCTCCGTGTCTCTTTCTCCGTAGCGACGCTCTGTGGAGGACCTGAACTAGCGCTACTACTTCAACTCCGTGTGTCTCCATCTCTCTCCGTGTGTCTCCGTGTGTCTCCGTGTGTCTCCGTGTGTCTTCATCTCTCTCCGTGTGTCTCTGTGTGTCTCCGTGTGTCTCCGTCTCTCTCCGTGTGTCTCCGTGTGTCTCCGTGTCTCCATCTCTCTCCGTGTGTCTCCGTGTGTCTCCGTGTGTCTCCGTGTCTCCATCTCTCTCCGTGTGTCTCCGTGTCTCCATCTCTCTGTGTGTCTCCGTGTCTCCATCTCTCTCCGTGTGTCTCCGTGTGTCTCCATCTCTCTCCGTGTGTCTCCGTGTGTCTCCATCTCTCTCCGTGTGTCTCCGTGTCTCCATCTCTCTCTGTGTGTCTCCATCTCTCTCCGTGCGTCTCCGTGTGTCTCCATCTCTCTCCGTGTGTCTCCGTGTGTCTTCATCTCTCTCTGTGTGTCTCCGTGTGTCTCCGTGTGTCTCCATCTCTCTCTGTGTCTCCGTGTGTCTCCGTGTGTCTCCATCTCTCTGTGTGTCTCCGTGTCTCCATCTCTCTGTGTGTCTCCGTGTCTCCATCTCTCTGTGTGTCTCCATGTGTCTCCATCTCTCCGTGCGTCTCCGTGTGTCTCCATCTCTCTCCGTGTGTCTCCGTGTGTCTTCATCTCTCTCTGTGTGTCTCCGTGTGTCTCCGTGTGTCTCCATCTCTCTCGTGTGTCTCCGTGTGTCTCCATCTCTCTCCGTGCGTCTCCGTGTGTCTCCATCTCTCTCCGTGTGTCTCCGTGTGTCTCCATCTCTCTCCGTGTGTCTCCGTATGTCTCTGTGTGTCTCCGTCTCTCTCCGTGTGTCTCCGTCTCTCTCCGTGTGTCTCCGTGTGTCTCCGTGTGTCTCCGTGTGTCTCCATGTGTCTCCATCTCTCCGTGTGTCTCCGTGTGTCTCCGTGTGTCTCCGTGTGTCTCCACTCTCTGTGTGTCTCCGTGTCTCCATCTCTCTCCGTGTGTCTCCGTGTGTCTCCANCTCTCTCCGTGTGTCTCCTGTGTGTCTCCGTGTCTCCATCTCTCTCCGTGTGTCTCCGTGTGTCTCCGTGTGTCTCCATCTCTCTGTGTGTCTCCGTGTGTCTCCATGTGTCTCCATCTCTCCGTGTGTCTCCATCTCTCTCCGTGTGTCTCCGTGTGTCTCCACCTCTCTCCGTGTGTCTCCATGTGTCTCCGTGTGTCTCCGCGCATCTCTCTCCGTGTGTCTCCATCTCTCTCCGTGTGTCTCCATCTCTCTGTGTGTCTCCGTGTGTCTCCGTGTGTCTCCGTGTCTCCATCTCTCTCTGTGTGTCTCCGTGTGTCTCCGTGTCTCCANCTCTCTCTGTGTGTCTCCGTGTCTCCATCTCTCCGTGTGTCTCCGTGTGTCTCCGTCTCTGTGTGTCTCCGTGTGTCTCCGTGTGTCTCCGTGTGTCTCCATCTCTCTCCGTGTGTCTNCGTGTGTCTCCGTGTGTCTCCATCTCTCTCCGTGTGTCTCCCTCTCTCTGTGTCTCCGTGTGTCTCCGTGTGTCTCCATCTCTCCGTGTGTCTCCATCTCTCTCTGTGTGTCTCCGTGTGTCTCCGTGTGTCTCCGTGTGTCTCCATCTCTCTCCATGTGTCTTCATCTCTCTCTGTGTGTCTCCGTGTGTCTCCATCTCTCCGTGTGTCTCCGTGTGTCTCCATCTCTCTGTGTGTCTCCGTGTGTCTCCATCTCTCTCCGTGTGTCTCCATCTCTCTCCGTGTCTCCGTGTGTCTCCATGTGTCTCCATCTCTCCGTGTGGCTCCGTGTGTCTCCACCTCTCTCCGTGTGTCTCCGTGTCTCCATCTCTCTCCGTGTGTCTCCATGTGTCTCCATCTCTCCGTGTGTCTCCGTAGCGACGCTCCGTGGAGGACCTGAAGGAGCGCTACTACTCCATGACGTCGCGTCTCCTCCGTGCCCGCGCCCCGCCCGGCACGGAGCCGCGCGCCGTCCCGCCTTCGACGCCGAACACGAGCGGCGGCGCAAGCAGCAGCTGGAGCGTCTCTTCAGCCGCACGCCGGAGCAGGTGCGGAGCTCATGGGGGGCGGGGCNGGGGGGGCGGGGCGGGGGTCGGACCCCCGGTGGTTGGAGGTCGCAAACGGGTTTTGATTCCTTACCCGTACCCGTACCCGGCCGCACCAGGGTCGCAACGGGTACCCGTACCCGGCCGGGTAGACGGTACAGGTACCCGATTGCGACCTCTGAATGAAGCCACGTTGCAGGCGCGGGGGGTTGATTCTAGGAGAATTGTGAGAAGAGACAAGACGTTGGAAATGAGTGACAAACGGTGACTCACCAGTGACTCACGGCCTACCCGTACCCGTTTGCGACGGGTGTAGTGGCGTTACGTGACAAACACACGTCGGTTACAGCTCGCAGCCTTGGCTTACCCGCAGGGGGCTGTGGGCTTTGGATCCTGCGCTGTGATCCCTCAGAACCCCGGCCCTCGGTGAGGAATTAGTATAAAAGACGGGGAGCCAGAGAGGCATGGGGGGCAGTGTTCGCGAGCCGAAGTCGGAAGACCCAGTTGAAGGGTCGGGATCGAACCCACGATCTCCTGCGTACCAGGCGAGGTAGTTAACATCTAGCCACCGTGATGATGATGACAGAGAGACACGCAAACTCCAACTATACAGCAGCAGGCTTCAGGGTCTCCTCTGACCCGCAGCCCTTCTGAGGACCGGGTCTGTGTGGCTGGTGTCGGGACCTGCGTCTTGGCTGGCCCAGGTCAGGTAGCCTCCCCTAGAGCCCTTAGCGGAGGACCTGGGAGCGTAGGTGGATAGGCAGGTGGGCCTAGGGGTGTCTCCCAGAGTAGTACGGGTGAAGGGGCCGTTACCCCTTCAAGAGTTGTATACGTTGCCCGTGTCAAGTGTTAAGTCGCACTGAATAGTGTTGCCTCTACTTCACCGTCTCTGTCGTGCGAGAACCCACGGCACGGGGAGAGAGAGACGACGCAAACTCCAAATACACAGCAGGGATTGTCAGACCCCCACGGCATTGCTGTATAGAGCCACAAGGGGGTCAGCTACCCGGCTATCCTTGACGATGTCCCCTCCCCGTACCCTCCCCGTACCCCTCCCCGTACCCCCTTCCCGTACCCCTCCCCGTACCCTCACCCCGTACCCCCACCCGTACCCCCTCCCCGTACCCCCTCCCCGTACCCTCACCCCGTACCCTCACCCCGTACCCTCACCCGTACCCCCACCCCGTACCCTCACCCCGTACCCCCTCCATGTACCCCCTCCCCGTANCCCCTCCCCGTACCTGTACCCCCTCCCCGTACCCCGACCTGTACCCCCTTCCCGTACCCCCTCCCCGTACCCCCTTCCCGTACCCCCTCCCCGTACCCCCGCCCCGTACCTCCTCCCCGACTCAGCTGGCGGAAGAGGAGACGCTGGTGTCGGAGCTGCGTCGCATCGAGTCTCGCAAGAAGGAGCGCGAGCGAGCCACGCAGGACCTGCACAAGCTGATGGGCGCGGCGACCAGCGCCACGGCCTCGCTGCAGCACCACCACCACCAGCAGCAGCAGCAGCACCAGCAGCAGCAGCAGCAGGGCCACGGGCAGCAGCACGGGGGGCGGGTTCGGCGGCGGCGGCGTCGGGGGACCGGGGGCCAGGCGGGAGGGCCCCCCCCCACCACCACCACCATCACCACCACCATCACCACCACCACCACCACCGCGCGCACGAGCGCAAGGCCAGCAAGAAGAAGGCGACGCACCGGCGGGGAGACTCGGGGGACCGGGCGGTAAGACCCGCGCACGCACACACGCATACGTACACACACGCATACGTACACACACGCGCACACGTACACACACGTACACACACACACGTACACACATGTACACACACGCGCACGTACACACACGTACACACACGCACGCACACGTACACACACGTACACACACACACGTACACACACACACACGTACACACACGCGCACACGTACACACACACACGTACACACACGTACACACACACACGTACACACACGCACGTACACACACACACGTACACACACGCACGTACGACGACGATGACGACGACGATGACGACGACGATGATGGGCGGTGTCTATTGGTCGGCGGGCCGCGCTAAAGGCCACCAGGGACCGCCAGTGGCCCCCTGCGTGGGGCCTTGCAATGAGGAACGCTGCCGTTACACTCTGTGGGGGACACTGGCATTCGACAGCAGTCATGGAGGGTTGTGTATTCATTACTGTGCCTCTGTGACCTCTCCGTGACCCCGCCGTGACCCCGCCGTGACCTGCCCGTGACCCCGCAGTGACTGCCCGTGACTCCGCCGTGACCTCGCCGTGACCCCGTGTGACTCCCCGTGACCCCACCGTGATCCCCTGTGACTCGCCGTGACCCCGCCGTGATCCCCCGTGACCCGTGTGACCCCGCAGGCTGTACTGGAGACAGCCGGGATCAAGTTCCCGGATGCCAAGTCAGCCGGGGTGATGCTGCGCAGTCAGAGGGTGTGTCTCTCTCTCTCGCTCTCTCGCTCTCGCTCGCTCGCTCTCTCTCGCTCGCTCTCTCACTCGCTCGCTCTCTCTCTCGCCCACTCTCTCTTACTCTCTCTCTCGCTCTCTCTCTCTGTCGCTCTCTCGCTCTTTTGTTTACGATCAGTGGAAACAAGAAGATGCTCGGTGTAGTCGGCACTTTGCTTCGTTCATCATTTCGTAATTTTTTTTTTTTAACTTTGCTTTGTGAACCCCCACCTCTCGCTCACTCTCTCGCTCACCCTCTCACTCGCTCTCTCGCTCACTCTCTCGCTCACTCTCTCGCTCACTCTGTCCCTCTCTCTCTCGCTCACTCTCTTGGTCACTCTCTCGCTCACTCTCTCGCTCTCTCGCTCTCTCTCACTCTCTCTCTCACTCTCTCGCTCACTCTCTCTCTCACTCTCTCGCTCTCTCTCACTCTCTCTCTCACTCTCTCGCTCACTCTCTCTCTCACTCTCTCGCTCTCTCGCTCTCTCTCACTCTCTCTCACTCTGTCCCTCTCCTCTCTCGCTCACTCTCTTGGTCACTCTCTCGCTCTCTCTCACTCTCTCGCTCCCTCTCTCTCTCGCTCACTCTCTTGGTCACTCTCTCGCTCCCTCTCACTCTCTCTCTCACTCTCTCGCTCACTCTCTCGCTCTCTCTCTCTCTCGCTCCGTGTTGTGGTGACGTGGTGGTGCGCTGCGTTCTGTTTTGTTGTGACCAGATGAAGTTGCCAAGCTCCGTTGGCCAGAAGAAAGTGAAAGCGATCGAGCAGATCCTCACCGAGCTGGGCATCGGTACGTGGCTCACCGTGGCAGCTCACCGTAGCGGCTCACCGTGACTCACCGTGACTCACTGTGGCGGCTCACCATGACTCACTGTGGCGGCTCACCGTGGCTCACCGTGGCTCACCGTGGCTCACCGTGACTCACCGTGACTCACTGTGGCGGCTCACCGTGGCTCACCGTGGCTCACCGTAGCGGCTCACCGTGACTCACCGTGACTCACCGTGACTCACCGTGGCGGCTCACTACTCAATACACGGCTCACGGCACGCGTCTCCCCAACCATCACGTGGTTCCGCACATCCCCGTGTCTCCCCACCCCCCCCCGTGTCTCCCCCCCCCCGTCTCCCCACTGCACCCCCCCCGTGTCTCCCCACCCCCCCCCCCCGTGTCTCCCCATCCCCGTGTCTCTCCACACATTCCGCCGTCTCCCCACTCCACCAGTATCTCCCACTCACCCCCCCCGTGTCTCCCCCCCCCGTGTCTNCCCCCCCCGTGTCTCCCCCCCCCGTGTCTCCCCCCCCGTGTCTCCCCGCCCCCCCCCATGTCTCCACCCCGTGTCTCCCCCACCCCCCGTGTCTCCCCACCCCCCCCCGTGTCCCCCACCCCCCCGTGTCCCCCCCCCCCCCAGACCTGAGCCCGATGCCCACGGAGGAGGTGGTGCTGCTGTACAACGAGCTGCGCTCCGACCTGGTGCTGCTCTACGAGCTGAAGCAGGCGCTGGGCACCTGCGAGTACGAGCGGCACACGCTCACGCACCGCTACCACAACCTGCGCGCCATCGCGGGGGGCTCCGAGCCGCCGACGACGGCACCGGCGCCGCCGGGGGCGGAGGGCGGCCGGCGCGGCGTCTGCCGGCGCCGCCCCCTCCTCCTCCTCCGCGTCGACCGGCGCGACCGCGACCGCGGCGCTGCCGCCGCCGCCACCGTCGTCATCCTCGTCCTCCTCCACCTCCTCCTCCTCGTCGTCCGTGTCGGTGCCGACCGCCGGCGTGCGGCCAGGTGAGGCGGTGGCGGTGGCGCTGTGGTGGTGGTGGCGCTGTGGTGGTGGTGGCGCTGTGGTGGTGGTGGCACTGTGGTGGTGGTGGTGGTGCTGCGGTGGTGGTGGCGCTGCGGTGGTGGCCGTGGTGGTGGTGGTGGCGCTGTGGTGGTGGTGGCGCTGTGGTGGTGGTGGCACTGTGGTGGTGGTGGTGGTGCTGCGGTGGTGGTGGCGCTGCGGTGGTGGCCGTGGTGGTGGTGGTGGTGGCGGTGGTGGTGGTGGCGGTGTGGCGGTGGTGGTGGTGGCGCTGCGGTGAAACGGACAGAACCTTTTCTCGTTCAATTATAAAGTAAAGCAATGTGCTTGTCGTATCGCTAGCTTGTTTTACTAACGGGTGGACGCGCCTCGCACCTCCCGATTATCACGATTGGCGACGTCCTTAGCTAAAGAAGTGTACAACATACAGACACGCAGACACACAAACACGCAGACACGCAGACACGCAGACACGCAGACACGCAGACACGCGCGCGCTGACGTTCAGTTACTTCCTCAGTGGTGGGGGGGTGAGGAGGTGGGGTGAGGAGGAGGGGTGAGGAGGTGAGGAGGTGGGTGAGGAGGAGGGGTGAGGGGTGAGGAGGAGGGTGAGGAGGTGGGGTGAGGAGGGAAAGTGCTGTGCCCCCTTAGCTGCGTGGAGCAGAGGTCACTGGAAGGGTTTGTGGGTAGTGCTTCTATCTCACAGGATCTCCCTTGCCAGTATCACAATATAAGAATAGGTTTTACTCTCTCCAGCAATCAAACAGTTGTGTTAAGATTTTAGAACACAAAACTGGAACCTTTTTGCAAGGAATCCTGTCTGCATCAACCACACAAGTACTTGTGGTGAACATGCNAAAAAAAAACACACTCTGGTAGTAGATGATGATGCATTGCCTTTGAAACTGATTGGTCCACACCAGAGCAGAGGTCGCAAACGGGTTTTGATTCCTTACCCGTACCCGGCCGCACCAGGGTCGCAAACGGGTACGGGTATCGGTACCCGATAGCGAACTCTGGAATGAAGCCACGTTGCAGGCGCGGTGGGTTGATTCTAGGAACTTGAATTGCGAGAAGAGACAAGACGTTGGGAAATGAGTGACAAACGGTGACTCACCAGTGACTCACGGCCTACCCGTACCCGGCCGTACCAGGGTCGCAAACGGGTACCCGGTACGGGTAGCCGGGTATCGGGTAGGGTACGGGTATCGGGTACCTGGTTGCGACCTCTGCACCAGAGACCGCTTTCTTTAGAGCCAAGTCTCACTAACAGCGTTGGACCAACGCCGGAAGGCGAAGAGAGCACACGAACACTCACTCTTTGGTTCTTTCGGTAAAGTCACGTAGAAAGAGAAAATATTAAATTAAATAACAGCACAGACGTTTTGATTGCAACACAATCAATCATCGTCAAGCACAAATGAAAGAGAAACAAACCTTGTGAACTTAGAAATGTAATGTAATACAACACAGAGAGTCGGCTAACATTACAGTCAACACCCTACCTGGTTGATTACGTTCTTCCAAAGATTGATAAATTTAAGAGAGAGANTAAACACACACGGAGACACACAGACAGACAANAAAGAGAGACACACAGAGACACACAACACAGAGACAGACATAGAGTCTCACACAGAGACAGAGACAGAACAGAGACACACACNCANCAACACAGCAAAGAGAGAGNCACTGAGAAGACTGAGACNGAGACACATAGAGACNCAGACACAGACAGAGACACNGAGNNATACAGAAACCCACAAAGACACACAGNCACACGAGACACAGACACAGAGNCACACAGAGACACGAGNCACAAAGACACNGAGNCAACGCAGAGAGNNACAGAGNCACAGACACGAGCAGNCACACATGANAGAGNGACACACATAGAGNACACAGAGNGAGNCACACGTAGAGACACAGAGAGACACACGGAGAGACCAGAGAGACACAGACACNGAGAGACACAGACACANAGNNACAAAGAGACAGAGACACNGAGNCACACAGACACAGAGAGAGAGAGACAGCACAGNCCCATTACAGAGAGACACAGACACACACAGACACGAGACNCACANCACACAGACACCAGACACAGANGTACACACACAGAGACACAGACNGAGNNCACGTGAACGTTACAAGAGACACAGACACACTGACACGAGACCACAGNNACACACTCATAGAGNCACACNGAGACTCACACAGACACNGAGGAGAGACACACAGACACAGGCAGAGAGCACACNCNGACAGACACACACACACNGAGACCCACACNCNGACAGNCACAGACACACCTAGANACAACANACGCANACANACGCGTGAGAGACGAGACACANTACNGAGNCACNCGCAGAGAGNACAGAGAGTGACACACCACAGACANCACAGACNGACNCNGAGNCACAGACAGACACAGACNGAGACAGAGACACTGAGAGATACACATAACGAGNGTGCACGAGTGACAGGACACACACACACACACNCATAGANACACAGAGACGNCAGNNACATAGACACAGNCACTGAGACNCTGACAGACACAAAGCAGACACATACNGGNCAGACACTAAGACACACTACAGACACACNCAAACACCAACAGACNCAACNGAGACACACNGAAGNCNCAAGAGACNCNGGCGCACTGANNCAGAGACGNCCAGAGNNGAGACACTCAGACNCACACAGAGACTGAGACNCACAGAGAGANCACACNGTGACACAGACAGAGAGACACACGCAGNACNAGANANAGACACACCGACTGAGACACAGNCANNCACAGACAACAGACANACTGAGACAGAGATANTGAGAGACACACACTGATAGGGATAGGAACATAGANCACAGAGAGCCCNGCAGNCAGAGNCCNCTGTTTGGTTTGNACCAAGCNNCATGNNACCAGCAGACACAACCAGAGNCACACAGNCTCCAACGTACTGAGNGCACACGGGTGGGANNCNGNGNCTCACACNGAAAGNCACNGACNCNGNNNACTGAGACATACTGAGNCACACAGAAACACNCCGANNCNGGACCGCATGANTGACNCACCNGTANNNACAGGANCAGAGAGTACNGACTGACAGNCACNGAGACACNGTACANAGANAGANCANAGNCNCCAGAGTCACACGGCACACGACGTCGCCTAGTCCCACCACGAAGTGANGAGACTGNCNGANACNGACCAACTGAGATANGAGACAGNGACACAGNACTGAGACAGAGACATACAGACGCACNGNGATGAGANNGACTGAGATGAGACNGACAGACTGAGACACAGATGCNCNGNGCCTGAGAACAGACCCNCGGAGAGACAGAGCCNGAGANNCAGAGAGNCCCGACACACACAACCCGAGACTGNCAGCNCAGACACACACAACACGGAGCAGNCNNNGCNGAGNCANGGACNGACTGNCACGAGACGAGACTGNCCACNGAGAGACAAAGNGGCACAGAGACCTGGGAGACTGNNGAACACACACGCGGAGGACACAGANGAGAGACAACACGAGGNCACGAGCAGAGACACTACAGANACTGNNCACAGACACTCGACACACAGAGTTTACCAACGAGAGAACTCACAGAGANACACGNCTGAGCGGCACNGAGNCACNNAGACACTCTAGCAGACACAGACACACNGANCTGTAACAGCACTGCAGTACTAGAGAGACACACAGCNGTAGNCAAGANNNAGAGACTGACACTGATCCCNCGCAACGCNGACGGACACTGAGACCCAGNCNNNAGAGAAGAGAAGNCTCANCGACACACNGGCNGAGACGACNNCTGNNGACNCACTGTACNCACTGAGANNGAGNCCCANAGAGAGAGCANNGTGCTGTACCNCAGTCCATGNCTGACNGAGACACACCTGNCACTCNACTGTAGCCACNGAGANACAGAGACACACNGAGANACGAGAGACACACAGGCGTCGANAGCTGACACACAGAGTAACACGAGACACAAGACAGACATGCNCACNGACANCACAGNNAGCAGCAGACACAGAGTACACACAGAGNGCCTACTCAGAGTACACNGNGACACACACAGAGCACTGAGANTACTGCACACAGAGAACACACAGAGNCACACNGAGACTCACACACAGAGAACACACCGNGNGACACAAGGCACACAGAGCCACAGANTACCCNCNACACACAGAGTACANACAGAGAGNCACACNGAGACNCNGAGACACAGACAACAGNCACAGAGAGNCACNCNGAGNNTGACACACTACANAGCACACGGANANCAGAGACACACAGAGACAGAGACAGAGTCACAGTACACACAGAGACTGAGACAGAGAACNGAGCACANACNGAGACACACAGAGACACACAGANAAGTCCACTCACGTCTCTNCGCGTGTCGNCCCCTCCTGTTTGTGCCTCCCTGTGTGTGTGTCTCCCTCCCTTGTGTCTCCNTCCCTGTTGTGTCCCCCCTGTGTCTCGTCTCCCTGTGTNGTCTCTCCCTGTGTGTCTCTCCCTGTGTGTCTCTCCCTGTGTGTCTCTCCCGTGTGTGTNTCCTGTGTGCCTCCCTGTGTGTCTCTNCCCGTGTCTCTNCCTGTGTGTCTCTCCCTGTGTGTGCTCCCTATTAACCCTGTGTGTCTTGCAGCCCTTGCCCTGTGTGTCTCTNCCTGTGTGTTCTTTGGGTCTCTNCCTGTGTGTCTCTCTGTGTGTGTCTCCCTCCCTGTGTGTGTCTCTCTGTGTGTGTCTCTNCCTGTGTGTGTCTCCCTGTGTGTGTCTCTCCCTGTGTGTGTCTCCCTCCCTGTGTGTGTCTCTCCCTGTGTGTGTCTCGTGTGTGCCTAAAGACCCTGTGTGTGTCTNCCTCCCGTGTGTCTCTCCCTTTGTGTTTTTTTTTCCCTGTGTGTCTCCCTCCCTTGTGTGTCTCCCTCCCNGTGTGTGTCTGCCCTCCCTGTGTGTGTCTCTGTGTGTCTCCCTCCCTGTGTGTGTCTNCCTCCCTGTGTGTGTCTCTNCCTGTGTGTGTCTCCCTCCCTGTGTGTGTCTCTCCCTGTGTGTGTCTCTCCCNGTGTGTGTCTCTCCCTGTGTGTGTCTCTCCCTGTGTGTGTCCCTCCCTGTGTGTGTCTCCCTCCCTGTGTGTGTCTCTCCCTGTGTGTGTCTCCTCTGTGTGTGTCTCCTNCCTTCCCTCCCTGTGTGTGTCTCCCTCCCTGTGTGTGTCTCCCTCCCTGTGTGTGTCTCCCTCCCTGTGTGTGTCTCCTCCCTGTGTCTCCCTCCCTGTGTGTGTCTCCCTCCCTGTGTGTGTCTCCCTCCCTGTGTGTGTCTCTCCCTGTGTGTGTCTCCCTCCCTGTGTGTGTCTCCCTCCCTGTGTGTGTCTCCCTCCCTGTGTGTGTCTCCCTCCCTGTGTGTGTCTCCCTCCCTGTGTGTGTCTCCCTCCCTGTGTGTGTCTCCCTCCCTGTGTGTGTCTCCTCCCTGTGTGTGTCTCCCTCCCTGTGTGTGTCTCCCTCCCTGTGTGTGTCTCCCTCCCTGTGTGTNTCCCCCTCCCTTGTGTGTGTCTCCCTCCCTGTGTGTGTCTCTCCCTGTGTGTGTCTCCCTCCCTGTNGTGTCTCCCTCCCTGTGTGTGTCTCCCTCCCTGTGTGTGTCTCCCTCCCTGTGTGTGTCTCTCCCTGTGTGTGTCTCCCTCCCTGTGTTGTCCCCCTCCCTGTGTGTGTCTCCCTCCTGTGTGTGTCTCCCTCCCTGTGTGTGTCTCCCTCCCTGTGTGTGTCTCCCTCCCTGTGTGTGTCTCCCTCCCGTGTGTCTCCCTCCCTGTGTGTGTCTCCCTCCCTGTGTGTGTCCCCCTCCCTGTGTGTGTCCCCTCCCTGTGTGTGTCTCCTCCCTGTGTGTCTCCCTCCCTGTGTGTGTCTCCCTCCCTGTGTGTGTCTCCCTCCTGTGTGTGTCTCCCTCCTGTGTGTGTCTCCTCCCTGTGTGTGTCTCCCTCCCTGTGTGTGTCTCCCTCCCTGTGTGTGTCTCCCTCCCTGTGTCTCCCTCCCTGTGTGTGTCTCCCTCCCTGTGTGTGTCTCCTCCCTGTGTGTGTCTCCCTCCCTGTGTGTGTCTCTCCCTGTGTGTGTCTCCCTCCCTGTGTGTGTCTCCCTCCCTGTGTTGTCTCCCTCCCTGTGTGTGTCTCCCTCCCTGTGTGTGTCTCCCTCCCTGTGTGTGTCTCCCTCCCTGTGTGGTCTCCCTCCTGTGTGTGTCTCCCTCCCTGTGTGTGTCCCCCTCCCTGTGTGTGTCTCCCTCCCTGTGTGTGTCTCCCTCCCTGTGTGTGTCTCCCTCCCTGTGTGTGTCTCCCTCCCTGTGTGTGTCTCCCTCCCTGTGTGTGTCTCCCTCCCTGTGTGTGTCTCCCTCCCTGTGTGTGTCTCCCTCCCTGTGTGTGTCTCCCTCCCTGTGTGTGTCTCCCTCCCTGTGTGTGTCTCCCTCCCTGTGTGTGTCTCCCTCCCTGTGTGTGTCTCCCTCCCTGTGTGTGTCTCCCTCCCTGTGTGTGTCTCCCTCCCTGTGTGTGTCTCCCTCCCTGTGTGTGTCTCCCTCCCTGTGTGTGTCTCCTCCCTGTGTGTGTCTCCCTCCTGTGTGTGTCTCCCTTCCTGTGTGTGTTCCCTCCCTGTGTGTGTCTCCCTCCCTGTGTGTGTCTCCCTCCCTGTGTGTGTCTCCCTCCCTGTGTGTGTCTCCCTCCCTGTGTGTGTCTCCCTCCCTGTGTGTGTCTCCCTCCCTGTGTGTGTCTCCCTCCTGTGTGTGTCTCCCTCCCTGTGTGTGTCTCCCTCCCTGTGTGTGTCTCCCTCCCTGTGTGTGTCTCCCTCCCTGTGTGTGTCTCCCTCCCTGTGTGTGTCTCCCTCCCTGTGTGTGTCTCCCTCCCTGTGTGTGTCTCCCTCCCTGTGTGTGTCTCCCTCCCTGTGTGTGTCTCCCTCTGTGTGTGTCTCCCTCCCTGTGTGTGTCTCCCTCCCTGTGTGTGTCTCCCTCCCTGTGTGTGTCTCCCTCCCTGTGTGTGTCTCCCTCCCTGTGTGTGTCTCCCTCCCTGTGTGTGTCTCCCTCCTGTGTGTGTCTCCCTCCCTGTGTGTGTCTCCCTCCCTGTGTGTGTCTCCCTCCCTGTGTGCATCGTCTCAGACGGAGAGTTGCAGTCCGCGGACGTCGCTCGCTCCGACGGACTCGCGGACGCCATGGGGGCAAACATCTCGGTAACAAACACACGAGACACAGAGTGTGTGTGTGTGTGTGGGGTGGGGGGGTGTGTGGTGTGTGGGGTGTGTGGGGTGGGGGGGTGTGTGTGGGGTGTGTGTGGTGTGTAGGGTGTGTGTGGTGTGTGTGTGGGGTGTGTGGGGTGTGTGTGGTGTGTGGGGTGTGTGGTGGNTGGTGGGGGTTGTGGTTGGTGGGGGTGTGTGGTGGGTGGGGGGTGTGGGGNGGGGGGGTATGTGTGTGTGGGGTGTGTGTGTGGGGTGTGTGTGTGTGTGTGGTGGGTGTGGGGTGTGTGGGGTGGGGGGGGTATGTGTGTGTGGGGTGGTGTGTGGGGGTGTGGTGGGGGTGGTGTGGGGTGTGGTGGTGGGGTGGGGTGTGTGGGGTNGGGGGGGGTATGTGTGTGTGGGGTGTAGTGTGTGGGGTGTGTGTGTGTGTGGTGTTGTGTGTGGGGCTGTGTGTGTGCGTGTNGGGTGTGTGTGCGTGTGGGGTGTGTGCGTGTGGGGTGTGTGTGGGGTGTTGTGTGTGGGGTGTGTTGTGTGGGGGTGTGTGTGTGGGGTGTGTGGTGTGTGGTGTGTGTGCGTGTGGGGTGTGTGCGCTGTGGGGGTGGTGGGGTGTGTGTGGGAGAGTGACGTTTCTGAACAATTCATGCTCCCCTAGGTCGCTGGCCTCAAATGAGTATTGGTGCGAGGGGGGGGAGCAGGGTGATGTTTGATGTTGCATTTCTCACGTTCGGGCCTCCGCCTCTCTCCCACCGACCCCGCAGCGCAAGCGGAGGGAGTCTGCGCCTGGGGTCTGCCTCATGAAGAAAAGAAAAATAGCGATATCTACGGCGTCACAGCAGCACTGTAAAGCAGGACTTTAAACCACGATACATGTACACATCACGCATCTAAGCGTCTACAGCACAGTCGGCCAACGATGGCGATTTAACCGGTCTCACCCCGTCACATAGTGACTCGCATATAGACCCGGAGACTCACACAGACACCGTAGACTCGCACAGAGACCCGTAGACTCCAGAGAGCCCGTAGACTCACACAGAGACCCGTAGACTCACAGAGAGACCCGTAGACTCGCACAGAGACCCATAGACTCACACAGAGACCCGTAGACTCACAGAGAGACCCGTAGACTCACACACAGAGACCCGTAGACTCACACAGACCCGTAGACTCACAGAACCGTAGACTCGCACAGAGACCCGTAGACTCGCATAGAGACCCGTAGACTCGCACAGAGACCCGTAGACTCGCACAGAGACCCATAGACTCACACAGAGACCCATAGACTCACAGACCCACAGACTCACACACCACAGACTCACACAGAGACCCATAGACTCGCACAGACCCATAGACTNACACAGAGACCTTCCACAGGACCTAGACTACAGAGTCCGTAGACTCACACAGAGACCAACAGACCCGTAGACACCCGTAGACTCACACAGAAACCCACAGAGACCCATAGACTCAGAGACCCATAGACTCGCAAAGACCCATAGACTCGCACAGAGACCCATATTCTCGCACAGAGACCCGTAGACTCACACAAAGACCCATGGACTCAAGAACCCGTAGACTCCCATGGACTCACACAGACGTAGACTCACACAGAGACCCGTAGACTCACACAGACCCGTAGACTCACAAGACACATAGACTCACACAGAGAACCATAGACTCACACAGAGACCCATAGACTCACACAGAGACCCATAGACTCGCACAGAGACCCACAGACTCACACAGAGACTCAAACTCACAGAGAGACCCACAGACTCACACAGAGACCCATAGACTCACACAGAGACCCATAGACTCACAGAGACCCATAGACTCGCACAGAGACCCACAGACTCACACAGAGACCCACAGACTCGCACAGAGACCCACAGACTCGCACAGAGACCCACAGACTCGCACAGAGACCCACAGACTCGCACAGAGACCCACAGACTCGCACAGAGACCCGTAGACTCAGACAGAGACCCACAGACTCACACAGAGACCCACAGACTCACACAGAGACCCATAGACTCGCACAGAGACCCACAGACTCACACAGAGACCCACAGACTCGCCAGAGACCCGTAGACTCAGACAGAGACCCACAGACTCACACAGACCACAGACTCACACAGAGACCCATAGACTCGCACAGAGACCCACAGACTCACACAGACCCACAGACTCACACAGAGACCCACAGACTCACACAGAGACCCACAGACTCACACAGAGACCCACAGACTCACACAGAGAGACCCATAGACTCACACAGAGACCCGTAGACTCACACAGAGAGACCCACAGACTCACACAGAGACCCACGGATTCGCGTACACTTGATTATGATTAAATCGGGTTCTCATGAGTTGATGTCACCAACGACACCACAATAAAATGCTGATCACATTCAATGCCATTCTGTACTTAATTTGGCGAAATGCAGCACTGCAAATTCAAAGTGTTGATTTTAACCGCCGTGCAATGAGCCTGCGGTCCAGAGGTTCGCGTTAACAGCACTCGGAGGTAGCCCTGTGTGTGTGTCGAACTTCTTTCACACCATACTCGTTGGTTCTTTCGGTAAAGTGACGTAGGTAGAAATCAAATTAAACAAATCACGGACGTTTCGATGGCAACACAAGCGATCCTCATCAGCTGTGTGATACCCACAGCAAGGAAATGCTGTGTTGCGATCGAAAGGTCGCGACTTATTTTATTTTTCTACCCACGTGACTGTACCGACAGAACCACAAAGAGTATGGATTCGTGCGAGCACGGAAGCTTCAAATCTAGATTATTTCGCACCGTACGTAGTCAACAGCGCTAATCGGGGGTGCGGGGAAAGACAACAATCTAAACACACAAACAGCTCTAAAAAAATGACTTTGTCAATCTGGACGATTTCCAAGTGCACAGCTCCTCCGGCAGCTTCCTAATATCGGAGGGAAGAGCGTTCCAGACGGCCGCAGAAGCAGCGTGTCTGAAAGCGCCGGGCAGAGGTCGCAACCGGGTACCCGATACCCGTACCCTACCCGATACCCGGCTACCCGTACCCAGCCGGGTACGGGTAGCCGTTTGCGACACTGGTGCGGCCGGGTACGGGTAAGGAATCAAAACCCGTTTGTGACCTCTTGCGCCGGGCAATGCAGTGGCCACCGTCTTTCTATCGATGGTTTGCCAAAAGCTGCTGCTGCCGCTGCCACTGGGAGGATCAGCGGAGTTGGCGTGGTGATGGTTGACGCTGCTTGAGGTCAGAGAGGCATTGTGGTGGTTCATTTGCGGGCCGAGCACTTTGTGCTTGCGCGTGTGTGTGCGCGCGTGTGTGCGCNTGTGTGTGTGTGTGTGCGTGTGTGTGTGTGTGTGCGCGTGTGTGTGTGCGTGTGTGTGTGGGGGCTAAACGGGCGCAGCACGGGCTAGAGAAGAGATGGAGTGATGTGGTACAGGAGGACGTGGAGCTGAGTGGACTTGCCGATGACCGGTACCAGCGGTGTCAAGATTGGCCTCAGTGGAGGAGGCTCGTGAAGGACGCTACTGGGCAGTTGGAGGCAGTCGCCCTCCAACAACAACGGAGGGCAGAGGAGCGACGCTCACAACAACGAGCGGAGCGCCGGGTGGCTAAAGCACAGCAAGTTGGCACGGTAGGGGGCACAGGTGGTGCATCAGCCAGTCATCTCGGTCATTTCAGTCAGTCGACCCGTGGCACCTGCTGGGTCTGCCCCATGACCTACTACCAGCGGGCGTTCGACACTTCATGTGGCCTCAAGGTGCACTTGGCCTGGCACAAGCGTCGTGGTGACGTCACCGCCACTTAGTGGCGAATGGCGGTTGTTGTGTGTGTGTGTGTGACGAGCACGACATCCGCTTCCACGTACCGGTCCCCGGCACCCGAGCATCTGCACCTGCCCACTTCAAAGTCGCAACGGCGTAAGGGCGAACGCTGGTGGTGGTATTGGGGCGAATTGATTTGATCTTTTTTTTGTGTCAGTTTACCGGGTGACGGCATGAGCACGACTCGTTCTTGCGATCCAACGGGTGGAGGGGGGGGTGACGGTGGGGGTTCCGCCAGCTCCATTCAAACGCGTTCCGAGTGGTTCCCGCGGAAGACGCGTCGCGACTCGGTCCCCTGCAGCGTTGATCTTGGAACGTCGCCGTAGACGTGTGAAACCTTGTGGCGGTACCCCGCGGGGTCCCGAATAAACGTAATTCAAAGTCGTGTATTTATTTTCGCGACTCCGTCCCAGCGCGCGCACACAAACGCCGCGACCCACCAGAACTCAATCCTCTCGTTCTTCACCAAGCACCCGCCGTTGCCACGATTGCCGTGGTCGTGAACTAAACTTTGAAGAGCATCGTGCGAGCACGCCGAGAGGAATTGCCTCGGTGAAGTGACGTCGCAAAGCAGTTTACGCGAGAGCCAGGGCTTACGGGACCTCAGCGGGGTCCCCCCATAAGGAAATTAAAATTAATAAAAGTAAAATAAAATAACAAACGACGTCGGAGGTAAAAAATTAATAAAAGTAAAATAATAAAAACGACGTTCAGAGGAAATAAAAATTTATAGTAAATAATAAAAATCAACGTTTCGGAGGTAAAAAATTAATAAAATAAAAATCACCGTTTCGGAGGACGCAAGCCGTCTTCAGTTGGTCAAACGTTGTGTTCAAGAAGAGAAATTCCAAGAAAACAGTCCATATATACTGAGGGTGGGAGGAGCCAATATCCGCTTCAATCTAGTCCCCCATGTTCGCCGGACACAATAATCCCCTGTGGGCTGGTGTAACCAGGAGGTTCCTGCCAGTATAAATCTAGGAGCAAACCTGGAAAAGCAGTTGCGAGTAGCAGCAACATCATCATCAACACCAGCAGCTCACATCATCACACGCCTCGCCAGAGAGAAGCAGTTCCAGCCCGTCGCGTTAGGGGCGAGTTAATTAAATGTTTGACCAAATATAACAAGGGGCTGATTTTTAAGTTGATAATTTTGTATGAACCGCGAATGATGTTATAAATATCCAAGTGGCACTTGGCAGACAAAAGGTTTCCCACCCCTGCCGTAGAGACACGTAGAGACACGTAGAGCTAGACTGACTCGCACATAGACTTGCGTAGAAACCCACTGATTCACACACAGACCCATATACTCACACAGAGACCCATAGACTCGTACACACCCATAGGCTCACTTAGAAACCCAGACTCAGAGACCCATAGACTCGTATAGAAACCCACTGATTCACACATTCCCATAGACTCACACAGAGACCCATAGGCTCACACAGAGACCCATAGGCTCACGTAGAAACCCAGACTCAGAGACCCATAGACTCGTATAGAAACCCACTGATTCACACATTCCCATAGACTCACACAGAGACCCATAGGCTCACACAGAGACCCATAGGCTCACGTAGAAACAGACTCGAGCCCATAGACTCATATAGAAACCCACTGATTCACACATTCCCATAGACTCACACAGAGACCCATAGGCTCACACAGACCCATAGGCTCACGTAGAAACCCAGACTCAGAGACCCATAGACTCATATAGAAACCCACTGATTCACACATTCCCATAGACTCACACAGAGACCCATAGGCTCACACAGAGAACCATAGGCTCACGTAGAAACCCAGACTCAGAGACCCATAGACTCGCATAGAAACCTACTGATTCACACATTCCCATAGACTCACACAGAGACCCATAGGCTCACACAGAGAACCATAGGCTCACGTAGAAACCCAGACTCAGAGACCCATAGACTCATATAGAAACCCACTGATTCACACATTCCCATAGACTCACACAGAGACCCATAGGCTCACACAGAGACCCATAGGCTCACGTAGAAACCCAGACTCGGAGACCCATAGACTCATAGAAACCACTGATTCACACATTCCCATAGACTCACACAGAGACCCATAGGCTCACACAGAGAACCATAGGCTCACGTAGAAACCCAGACTCAGAGACCCATAGACTCACATAGAAACCTACTGATTCCCACACAGACCCATAGACTCACGCAGAGATCCTTAGACTCGCACAGACCCATATGCTCACATCGAAACCCANAGGCTCACATAGAAACCCAGACTACAGAGACCAATAGGCTCACACAAGACCCATAGACTCACATAGAAACCCAGACTCACAGAGACCCATAGACTTGCATAGAAACCAGACTCGCACAGAGACCCATATACTACATAGAAACCCAAAATCACAGAGACCCATAACCCAGACTCGCACAGAGACCCATAGACTTGCACAGAAACCCATGTTTAACGCGCATTTATATTTCGCGATCTCACCCAAAAATAGTAACATTTAAAAAAAGTTAACTCGCTTTTATAAATGTGCCGTACTAGTAATGGTAGAACTCCACGACTCCAGGAAGTGCCCCGAAGCTTGCCACGGTAAGGACCGTGGAATTAAATTTAACCCAACGAAACATAATAAAATTTTTTTTACAACGTTTTGATGATAAATATAGTATTGTCATCAGTATATAAGTATACCAAGTTTGCAGTCGATACCACATTGGGAAGTGGGTTAAAATTGAGTACAGATTTGGGATACAACAACAACGACTGTGAGTTAAAAAACGTGTTAAAACCTTCATTGTGGATATAATGTCGGTTTATCAATTATAATATATCCTCCGTGTGCTCGGAGGACATTGACGACTGGGTTTGGAGGCAAGGGGGATGGGAGGGCAAGCCTGTCCACCACCACCCCTCCCACGTTTTGATTTCGTGATTCATTAACGACTCCAGTTGCCCATTAAGGGCGGACTGAGGGTTAAGTGATTTATTTAAGAGTTGTGTGCGTGTTTGCGTGTGCATAATAGTTGCTGTAAAGAACAGCGGGTCAGTCGCTCCTACGGCAGACAAGACACCGACTCCAAACACTGGAGCTTCATCTGAGCTAACACAGGAGATTCATCTGATCTAACAGGAACTTAATCTGATTCAACACAGGAGATTCATCTGATCCAATAGAGGAGCTTCATCTGATCCATCACAGGAGCTTCATCTGATTCAACACAGGAGATTCACCTGATCTAATGCAGGAGATTCATCTGATTCAACACAGGAACTTAATCTGATTCAACACAGGAGATTCATCTGATTCAACACAGGAGATTCATCTGATTCAACACAGGAACTTAATCTGATTCAACACAGGAGATTCATCTGATTCAACACAGGATATTCATCTGATTCAACACAGGAACTTAATCTGATTCAACACAGGAGATTCATCTGATTCAATACAGGAGATTCATCTGATTCAACACAGGAACTTAATCTGATTCAACACGGGAGATTCATCTGATTCAACACAGGAACTTAATCTGATTCAACACAGGAGATTCATCTGATTCAACACAGGAGATTCATCTGATCTAACACAGGAACTTAATCTGATTCAACACAGGATATTCATCTGATCCAATAGAGGAGCTTCATCTGATTCAACACTGGAGCTTCATCTGATTCAACACAGGAGATTCATCTGATCTAATGCAGGAGATTCATCTGATCTAACATAGGAACTTAATCTGATTCAACACAGGAGATTCATCTGATCCAATAGAGGAGCTTCATCTGATCCATCACAGGAGCTTCATCTGATTCAACACAGGAGATTCATCTGATCTAATGCAGGAGATTCATCTGATTCAACACAGGAACTTAATCTGATTCAACACAGGAGATTCATCTGATTCAACACAGGAGATTCATCTGATTCAACACAGGAACTTAATCTGATTCAACACAGGAGATTCATCTGATTCAATACAGGAGATTCATCTGATTCAACACAGGAACTTAATCTGATTCAACACGGGAGATTCATCTGATTCAACACAGGAACTTAATCTGATTCAACACAGGAGATTCATCTGATTCAACACAGGAGATTCATCTGATTCAACACAGGAACTTAATCTGATTCAACACAGGAGATTCATCTGATTCAACACAGGAGATTCATCTGATTCAACACAGGATATTCATCTGATTCAACACAGGAGATTCATCTGATCTAATACAGGAGATGCATCTGATCAAACAGGAGATTCATCTGATTCAACACAGGAGATTCATCTGATCTAATGCAGGAACTAATCTGATTCAACACAGGAGATTCATCTGATTCAACACAGGAACTTAATCTGATTCAACACAGGAGATTCATCTGATTCAACACAGGAGATTCATCTGAATCAACACAGGAGATTCATCTGATTCAACACAGGAGATTCATCTGATTCAACACAGGAGATTCATCTGATCCAACACAGGAGATTCATCTGATTCAACACTGGAGATTCATCTGATTCAACACAGGAACTTAATCTGATTCAACACTGGAGATTCATCTGATTCAACACTGGAGATTCATCTGATCCAACACTGGAGATTCATCTGATTCAACACTGGAGATTCATCTGATCCAACACAGGAGATTCATCTGATCCAAAACTGGAGATTCATCTGATTCAACACTGGAGATTCATCTGATTCAACACTGGAGATTCATCTGATTCAACACTGGAGATTCATCTGATCCAACACAGGAGATTCATCTGATTCAACACAGGAGATTCATCTGATTCAACACAGAAGATTCATCTGATTCAACACAGGAGATTCATCTGATTCAACACAGGAGATTCATCTGATCCAACACAGGAGATTCATCTGATCCAACACTGGAGATTCATCTGATCCAATAGAGGAGCTTCATCTGATCCATCACAGGAGTTCCATCTGATCCATCACAGGAGCGTCGTCTGATTCCTCAGGGGCATTAGGGGAATTAGCTGCCCTGGGGCAAAATTAATTGAGTGGAAAGATGGCTGATGAGGCTTCACCCTCAACATCATCAACATCTTCACCATCAACATCATCAACATCTTCACCATCAACATCATCAACATCTTCACCATCACCCTCAACATCGCGTCTGTGCACGCTGACATCGTTATTATCGCCAGCAGCCTCATTCTCACCTGCAGTGTTACAGCCATCACCACCACCTGCACCATCACCATCGCCAGTTTTCGCATCGCACTCATCACCAGTGCCACCATCGCCGCAACTGACATCACCACGGCTCCCATCAACACCATCATCAGCTGAACCGCCACCATCATCGCCACCGCTACCATCATCAACATCATCAGCTGAACCGCCACCATCATCGCCACCGCTACCATCATCAGCTGAACCGTCACCATCACCATTGTCACCATTGCCACGACCACCACCATCATCACCACCGCTACCATCATCGCCATCATCATCAACTCAACCGCCACCATCATCACCACCGCTACCATCATCGCCATCATCAGCTGAACCGTCACCATTATCACCATTGCCACGACCACCACCATCATCATCGTCAACTCAACCGCCACCATCATCACCACTGCTACCATCATCACCATCATCATCAGCTGAACCGCCACCACCACCGCTACCATCATCGTCAACTCAACCGCCACAACAGACGTCACAATCACCGCCTCGACCATTCCCACCACGACCACCTTCGTCACCACCGCCACCACCACCACCACCGCCATCACCACCACCGCCACCCTATTCATCTCAGTCATCGACAGCGGCTGCTCCGTTGCGTCTCCCGCAGCTCTTCCTCCTGACACAACTTCAGTCAATGGGACCCTTCTTCCCACCGCCACCACCGTCGCCGCCGCCATCCCGGCGATCTTCGACGTCCTCGTCCTCCCCGCCACCACGTGGCCGCCACGTGGTGGGGCTGCGAGCTCGCCGCGCCGCACTCGCCACGGGCCTCCTGTGCGCCTGCGCGGGCGCCTTCCTGCTGGCGGCCGGGGCCCCGGGGGCCGAGCGCCTGGCGCCAGTGCCCCTGGGGCAGACGCGTGCGCCGTCGGCTGCGTTGCCTGTGCCCCCGGGGCAGAGGCGTGCGTTGTAATTGCCCCAGGGGCAGACGCGTGTGTTGTTTCCTGCGTTGCTTGTGCCCCATTGGCAGACGCGTGCGTTGTTACCTGTGCCGCAGGGGCAGACGCGTGTGTTGTAATTGCCCCCGGGGCAGACGCGTGTGTTGCTTGTGCCCCATTGGCAGACGCGTGTGTTGTAATTGCCCCGGGCAGACGCCTGTGCGACATGCGGGACCGCCTGCAACCCCCTTAGTGCCCCCTGCGCCCCCCTCTGCGCGCCCTCGTCTGCCCCGCACGGCCCGGAGCCCTGCCGTGCCCTCTGGGTCACTTGCCGGACCCCCGGCGGGACCCCCCCGGCGGCGGTGCCCTGGCCCCCCCCCGGCCCCCGCGTGGGCCTGGGCGCCTGGGCCTACGGTCTGACCTGCGTGGGCCTGGGACTGGTGCTCACGGCGGCCCTGTCCCTGCGGTGTGGGGCCCCGCGGACTCCGTCCACCTCCTCCTTGCGCAGGTGATCGCTGCGATGTCGGATGAAGTCCGCTCGCCACCGACCCGCTTACTCACCGACCCGCTCGCTCACCGATTCGCTCACCCACTCGCTCACTGACCCACTCAATCGCTCACTCACCGACCCACTCGCTCACCGACCACTCGTTCACCCATGGGCTTACTGACACCGCTCAATTGCTCACTCAGCGACTCACTCGCCCACTCGCTCAACCAACCCGTTCGCTCACCCTTGGGCTCACCGACCCGCTCAATCGCTCAGCTACTCGCTCACCCACTCGCTCACTGACCCGCTCGCTCACCGACCCGCTCACTCACCCGTGGGCTGACTGACACCGCTCAATCACTCACTCAGCTACTCGCTCGCTCGCTCACCGACTCACTCGCTCACCCGTGGCTCACCAGCCACTCAATCACTCACTCAGCTACTCGCTTGCTCACTCGCTCACCGACCCACTCAATCGTTCACTCAGCTACTTGCTCATCCACTCGCTCACCCGTGGCTCACTGACCCACTCAATCGCTCACTCAGCTACTCGCTCGCTCACCAACCCGCTCACCCGCGGGCTCACTGACCCACTCAATCGCTCACTTACCGCCCACCGAATCACCTGCCGTATCCCTCACCGTTAGCTCACTCAGCCACTCAATCACTCACCTGGTCACTGAATCACCCCTCACTTACCCGTTCAACAACAACAACAACCAACATTGGCCACTAATTAGCAGTGACGTCACCATAACGCTTGTGCCAGACTATGTGCATGTTAAAGCCACGTGAAGTGTTGAAGGTCCGCTGACAGGGGTCACGGACAGACCCAGGTGCCATATGGGTAGATAAGCAGATGCACCACCAGTGCTCCTTACGAGGTGCCAACTTGCGTTTTAGCCACCCGGCGCTCAACTCATAGTTGTGAGCGTCGCTCCTCTGCTCTCTGTTGTTGCTGCCTCCAACTGGCCAGTAGCGTCCTTCACGAGCCTCCTCCACAGAGGCCGATCTTGACACCGCTGGTTCCAGTCATCGGCAAGTCCACTCAGCTCCACATCCCCTCATAATATAATTCCACGTCTTATCTAGCCTGTGCCATGCCCGTGTAGCCTCCTTTATCCATGACTGAACAAAAGCTGTTTAGGCATGCGGTGTCTGGGCATGCGGGCTACATGACCCAGCCAACACAGCATTGCCTGCCGGAGGAGCTCACCAATGGGATTGTGTCCAAATGTATGGACACAATCCAGCCTGGTTAAACCCAGGATAAATAGTAGGCAGGCCAATCTGAATGTTTATACCGGGCAAAGATGTTCCATTAGGGGGTCCACGTTTCGCAAGCGTAGAGAAGGGAGGGAATGACCGTGGCCGAGAAGACCCGAAGCTTCGTGCGGAGCGACAGACCAGGTAGCTTCCACACAGCGTTACGCAGCCGATGAAAAGATATTTCCGCTCGTCTGATTCGGAGCGAGACCTCTGCTGTCAAACCGGAGCCGGTCATGAGCACACTGCCCAGTATTGGGAAACTCTCCACTCTCTCCACAACTGCCCCATCACCAATCGCGAGTTGGGAGATCCAGACGGTTATCGTTCCAGCTCCCGACAGAGCAGCGGCAGCCTCTCCCGCTGTTTCGAACTCTCCCGCTGTCCATATGTAATGTGAGGATATATCCGGCTCACTCACGTATCACAACTCGCCACGATGATTGGCTCTGCCGGTGCTGGTTTACAGCCAATGGGGGGAAGTCTAGGGGCATGGCCCTGACGTCACGGGAAGGTGACAGCTGCAAGTAGAGGATTGGTTCTGCTGGCTTTGGCCACAGCCAATGGGGAGAGTCAGGGGCGTGGTCCCAGGAGCTTACGATGGAGTCTAGAAGATTCCATAGAGGCTAACGAGGATTGGCGGAAACATACCACGTGACCCGGGTATTAAATAGGGGTGGAGACGAACGACACATGGTCAGAACGGGAACGAACAGAGGAAGGGGCCACGCGGGAGCGGGGCTCCGGGTTGCCACATGGTACAGGCTGCCACGTGGTCCAGGCTGCCACGTGGTCCAGGCTGCCACGTGGTCCAGGCTGCCACGTGGTCCAGGCTGCCACGTGGCGGTGTGTCTCTCTATCTGTACCTCTCACGCTGCCTGTCAGCAGTGTGGAGGAAGCTGTAATGCAAGTTGACTAAAAGACGGATTCCAGAAGTCGCCTCAACGAGCTTTATGACACGTACCTAACATCTCCGTCTCTTCCCTCCCCCCCCTCCACTCCTCCCCTCAGACGCCACGACTTCCCTCCCCCATACGAGGCCTCCCGCGTGCCCGGCCGACCTCCCGCGCCCTACGACCTCCCGCCACCAGGCGAGCCCGAGGCTCAGGCCTGGGGTGAGGAGAACGGGCCTACGAGCAGGGAGAAGAGACGACCCCACCTCCTCCTCCCTACAGCGAGACGCCCTCAGCTGCAGCTCCCCTACACAGTTACCCGCACGACACTCCACCACACGCGGTGACTTGCCGATTGGCGGTGTATGCAGGGTGGCCCAAAAGTTAGGACACATAGGGTTGTTGTACTGGTAGGAACCGCCTGGTTACACCAGCCCACGGGATTATTGTGTCCGTCCGTCCGTCGTGAATCCAAAAATGGGANGGGTGGGGCTGGGTGGGAGGGAGGGTGGGAGGGCTGGGTGGGGGGGTGGGGCTGGGTGGGAGGGGTTGGGTGGGGAGCAGAGGGTGGGGAGGGGCTGCGTGGGAGGGTGGGTTGGGTGGGTGCGGCTGGGTGGGGAGGGTGGGTGGGANGGGCTGGGTGGGGAGGGGGGGGTTGGGTGGGTGGGCTGGGTGGGAGGGGCTGGTAGGGTGGGGTTGGGTGGGGAGGGGTTGGGTGGGGTGCGGCTGGGTGGGGAGGGCTGGTCACCCGTGGTGCCCTTATAAAACTCAACGTTTCACCTACTCACGCCGGCTTGTGCCCGCCCTCACAGTCGGCATATTTGGGAATACACCACGCCGCCGTTGACCCTGCAGGCCATTGACCGAGCAACCCGACGTTCCTACCAGCTCCCTCCGCAGGAATGTGTTTATTATACAGGCTGGCCCAAAAGTCAGGACACATAGAGGTTGTTGTTGTTAGAGATGTCAGGAGCAGGCGAGGAGAGATGAGAGAGAGAACGGGCGGGAGGCAGGGAGATATACTCTTAGTTTTTTCGGTAAAGTCACCGTGTAGGTAAAAAATTAAATTAAAATTCTTTTAAAAAATCACGACGTTTCGGAGGCAACACAAGTCTCCGTCATCAGGTGGGACCGTCACAGCCAGATTTGCTGTATCAAGGTGGGGAGACCTTGGCGGGGACGAGATTGAGACGGTCTGGGTCGAGTGTGGACTGAACGAAGGAATAAAAGGACGAGCACCCTGCAGCCTTGTGTCCTGCTCTTCTTCACGCTGTTGTAGAGGGTGGCCCACAAGTTAGGACACACAGGAGTTGTTTACATTAACACTGGCTAGGCCCGCGTGTAATTCCAACCTGGACATCGATTCCCATGCTCGCTGCTACTCAATTGACATCCCTACAAGAGAGAGCGAGAGAGCGGGAGAGCGAGCGAGCGAGAGAGCGAGCGAGCGAGAGGTGGGGTTTCATAAAGCAAAGTATAAAAATGGAAATTTAATAAAAAATAAATAAAAATTACAATGATGAACGAAGCAAAGTGCCGAATCACCGAGCATCTTCTTGTTTCGACTGATCGTAAAAAAGATAAAAAAGATAAAAAAAGAGAGAAAGAGAGAGTGAGGCTCTACCTTGGTGACCAACAACTACCACCACGACCACCACAACACCACGACCACCACGATGAGGATTTCTCACCTCGGATTTGAACCTTGACCTTTGCAACAAACACAGAATGCGCTGCCACTTGGCTTGCCTCAATCTGCGTGGAGGCGTGACAGCCTGAATGTTTCTCACCGGCGCAGATGCTCCATTAGGGGGGTCCACGTTTCACAAGCGTAGAGAAGGGAGGGAATGACCGTGGCCGAGAAGACCGAAGCTTCGTGCGGAGCGACAGACCAGGTAGCTTCACTGACAGCACTTGCCCCACCAGTCTGTTGGAGGCTACACGGGGGACCTTTGTCTTTAGTTCCTACACAGTGTCACTCACTAACCGCACTTGCCCCAACAGTCTGTTGGAGGCTACACGGGGGATCTTTGTCTTTAGTTACTTCATAGAGTGCTACTCACTAACCGCACTTGCCCCAACAGTCTGTTGGAGGCTACACGGGGACCTTTGTCTTTAGTTCCTTCATAGCGCTACTCGCTAACCGCACTTGCCCCAAACAGTCTGTTGGAGGCTACACGGGGCACCTTTGTCTGTGTTAGTCTGTGCTCTGTGTGAGTCAAAACCAAACGTACGAGACCTGCAGGCAATGCGTTCAATCAGAATCTTTACTCAAACCGCAGGAGGGAATCCGAAGAGCTATGAAGCTCATCGGATTCAACAACAACAAACACAGCTACACAATCACGACAGCAGTGCAAAGGTCACAAGAAACGTAAACACATTTTATTGGGTCTATCGGTAAAGTTACGTTGATGGTTCACAGAAAATCACTAAAAATTAACAGTGATCGAAACGTCGTAGTTTGCTGTTATTTCCTGTGAACCTATCCACGCGACTTTACCGAAAGACACAAGGAAATGTGAATTCCTGCAGTTACGAAAGCTCTAAGTCAATTGTAAACACATCACCCAGACACACCAAATACAACACGAACGCATCCAACTCGCAGGTTTTGCTGTTTTTAAATCCTTTATATTAAGTTCGCTTGCTTGCGCGCTTAGGACCGTGCAAATCTTTCGTCGTTTTTAACCCCTTCCGTGATCCAATCGAGCTGACATTTTGCACACAGACTCGTTGTGCGAGACAATTAATGTTCGTGAAAANTTTTTCCAAAATTTTACACTGTTTAGGGAAAACAAATTAAATATTTATTTGCCAATTTCTTAATACTGGCAGACAATCATCTGACCCATAGGTGGCAGCCATCTCAAGCCAGAGGACGAGAGGACTCTAGCCGCCACGCATATAAAGGATTTAGAGTGAAAAACTTTGTTTTTACGGGTTATACTTGTTAACCTTTATATTAAGTTCGCTTGCTTGCTTAGGACCGTGCAAATCTTTCGGTCGTTTTTAACCCACTTCCGTGATCCAATCGAGCTGACATTTTGCACACAGACTCGTTGTGCGTGACAATTAATGTTCGTGAAATTTTTTTCCAAAATGTTACACTTTTAGGACAAAAATATTATGTTTAATTACCAATTGCTTAATGGTGCATGCAATCATCTGACCCATAGGTGGCAGCCATCTCAAGCCAAAGGACGAGAGGACTCTAGCCGCCACGCATATAAAGGATTTATAGCGAAAAACTTTGTTTTTACGGTTATACTTATTTCCTATTTTTCTGTTTGCACGAAGTTACTTTAATATGATAATTGTTTTTTGCCCTTCTATCTGGCAACAAAACTGACACCTTTTTTACGAGGAGTCATGTTTGCATAGACCACAATACCTGCAGTCATAATGCAAACAAAAAAGACAACTCTGATAATGTATGCACTGTCCTTGAAGTTGATTGGTCCACACCCGAGACAGCTTTCCTTAGAGCCTAGTCTCACATGGTGTTGGACCAGATGACGCCAAAAGGTGTGAGGTTCCAATGGTGTAATGCTTACCCCGAGCTCTCATACTCTGATGGTGCATTGTCTTTGAGTTGTGCGCCTTTTGGCATCATCTGGTCCAACACCATGTGAGACTGGCTCTAAGAAAAGCTGTCTCGGGTGTGGACCAATCAATTTCAAGGACAGTGCACATTATCAGAGTTGTGTTTTTTTTTTGCATTATGACTGCAGGTATTGTGGTCTATGCAAACATGACTCCTTGTAAAAAAGGTGTCAGTTTTGTTGCCAGATAGAAGGGTAAAAAACAATTATATTTTGCTACTGGCAAATCAGGTTCCAATGGTGTAAATCACTTTAAGATGTTTTCTTTTTCGTGTTTTTTGTTAGTTGCAGTTCAAGAGCCGAATGGCTCACAGGGCCATACCAAATACATGAAACTGAAAAAAAAAACCGAGGTAATATTTTGAGGCTGAGTCGACCTAGGGAGGCCCAGGACCAATTCAGGTCACCGGTGTTTGTGGTAGGCGGGCGGGAAGAGTCGAACTCGGGTCGCCGGGTTTCGTAAACAAATCACCCAGACACAAACAAGTACAACCAACACTCAACATTCTCTTCGTATAGTAATAGATTTTCACCCTTTCAACTGGTACAAAAACTGACACCTTTATACAAGGCATAATGTTTGCAATAACCACAACACAAGCAGTCAAAATGCAAACAAAAAGATGAACTTCAAGGCAGTGCATATCATCATCATCATCATCAGAGTTGTTTCTTTTTGTTTGCATTTTGACTGCTTGTGTTGTGGTTATTGCAAACATGATACTTTGCATAAAGGTGTCAGTTTTTGTACCAGTTGAAAGGGTAAAAACCTATTACTATATTTTGCCACTGGTAAAGGAGATGTCTCATAGTGTAAAAGCTACCCCGAGCTCTCAATACTCTGACAGTGCGCTGTCTTTGAGTTGTGCGCCTTTTGGCGTCATCTGGTCCAACACCAATGGAGACTAGGCTCTAGAAAAGCTGTCTCGGGCGTGGACCAATCAACTTCAAGGACAGTGCATATCATTATCATCATCAGAGTTTCTTTTTGTTTGCATTTTGATTGCTTGTGTTGTGGTTATTGCAAACATGATGCCTTGTATAAAGGTGTCAGTTTTTGTACCAGTTGAAAGGGTAAAAACCTATCACTATATTTTGCCACTGGTAAAGGAGATGTCTCATAGTGTAAATTCTCTTCGTACTCAACATTCTCTTCGGCTAACGCGCGGGTCACGTGAGCCCGGTGCCTGAGTTGTCACCGGTTACTAATTAACTCATTAACTCAGCCAGAGAATGGGGAAAACATTAATGTGCAGGAATGTGTTTCAAACATTCGCCCGCTCCAAACCTCCCCCCTCCCACCCCCTCTCTCTGTCTATCACTCGTTGTCAATTATTCCCCTGACATGGCACGGGTGCGGGTTTTTTTCTTCTCCACTGGCTGTTTGCCGAGCCGAGCCAGACACCAGAGCCGTGCCACTCTGTGCCATGGTGAAACCACTCTGTGCCATGGTGAAGTCACTCCGAACCATGGTGAAGTCACTCCGAACCATGGTGGAACCACTCCGAAGCATGGTGGAACCACTCTGAACCATGGTGAAACCACTCCGAACCATGGTGGAACCACTCCGAACCATGGTGGAACCACTCTGAACCATGGTGAAACCACTCCGAACCATGGTGGAACCACTCCGAACCATGGTGGAACCACTCCGATCCATGGTGGAACCACTCCGAACCATGGTGGAACCACTCCGAACCATGGTGAACCACTCCGAACCATGGTGGAACCACTCCGAACCATGGTGGAACCACTCCGAACCATGGTGGAACCACTCCAGTGGAACCACTCCGAACCATGGTGGAACCACTCCGAACCATGGTGGAACCACTCCGAACCATGGTGGAACCACTCCGAACCATGGTGGAACCACTCCGAACCATGGTGGAACCTCTCCGAACCATGGTGGAACCACTCCGAACCGTGGTGGAACCACTCCGAACCATGATGGAACCTCTCCGAACCATGGTGGAACCACTCCGAACCGTGGTGGAACCACTCCGAACCGTGGTGGAACCACTCCGAACCATGATGGAACCTCTCCGAACCATGGTGGAACCACTCCGAACCGTGGTGGAACCACTCCGAACCGTGGTGGAACCACTCCGAACCATGGTGGAACCTCTCCGAACCATGGTGGAACCACTCCGAACCGTGGTGGAACCACTCCGAACCATGATGGAACCTCTCCGAACCATGGTGGAACCACTCCGAACCATGGTGGAACCACTCCGAACCATGGTGGAACCACTCCGAACCATGGTGGAACCTCTCCGAACCATGGTGGAACCACTCCGAACCATGGTGGAACCAATCCGAACCATGGTGAAGTCACTCCGAACCATGGTGGAACCACTCCGAACCATGGTGAAGTCACTTCGAACCATGGTAGAACCACTCCGAACCATGGTGAAGTCACTCCGAACCATGGTGGAACCACTCCGAACCATGGTGGAACCACTCCGAACCATGGTGAAGTCACTCCGAACCATGGTGAAGTCACTCCGAACCATGGTGGAACCACTCCGAACCATGGTGGAACCACTCCGAACCATGGTGAAGTCACTCCGAACCATGGTGGAACCACTCCGAACCATGGTGGAACCACTCCGAACCATGGTGGAACCACTCCGAACCATGGTGAAGTCACTCCGAACCATGGTGAAGTCACTCCGAACCATGGTGGAACCACTCCGAACCATGGTGAAGTCACTCCGAACCATGGTGAAACCACTCCGAACCATGGTGGAACCACTCCGAACCATGGTGGAACCACTCCGAACCATGGTGGAACCACTCCGAACCATGGTGGAACCACTCCGAACCATGGTGGAACCACTCCGAACCATGGTGGAACCACTCCGAACCATGGTGAAGTCACTCCGAACCATGGTGGAACCACACCGAACCATGGTGGAACCACACCGAACCATGGTGGAACCACTCCGAACCATGGTGGAACCACTCCGAACCATGGTGGAACCACTCCGAACCATGGTGGAACCACTCCGAACCATGGTGAAGTCACTCCGAACCATGGTGGAACCACTCTGAACCATGGTGAAGTCACTCCGAACCATGGTGGAACCACTCTGAACCATGGTGGAACCACTCCGAACCATGGTGGAACCACTCCGAACCATGGTGAAGTCACTCCGAACCATGGTGGAACCACTCCGAACCATGGTGGAACCACTCCGAACCATGGTGGAACCACTCCGAACCATGGTGAAGTCACTCCGAACCATGGTGAAGTCACTCCGAACCATGGTGGAACCACTCCGAACCATGGTGAAGTCACTCCGAACCATGGTGGAACCACTCCGAACCATGGTGGAACCACTCCGAACCATGGTGGAACCACTCCGAACCATGGTGGAACCACTCCGAACCATGGTGGAACCACTCCGAACCATGGTGGAACCACTCCGAACCATGGTGAAGTCACTCCGAACCATGGTGGAACCACACCGAACCATGGTGGAACCACACCGAACCATGGTGGAACCACTCCGAACCATGGTGGAACCACTCCGAACCATGGTGGAACCACTCCGAACCATGGTGGAACCACTCCGAACCATGGTGAAGTCACTCCGAACCATGGTGGAACCACTCTGAACCATGGTGAAGTCACTCCGAACCATGGTGGAACCACTCCGAACCATGGTGGAACCACACCGAACCATGGTGGAACCACTCCGAACCATGGTGGAACCACTCCGAACCATGGTGGAACCACTCCGAACCATGGTGAAGTGGAACACTCCGAACCATGGTGGAACCACTCCGAACCATGGTGGAACCACTCCGAACCATGGTGGAACCACTCCGAACCATGGTGGAACCACTCCGAACCATGGTGGAACCACTCCGAACCATGGTGGAACCACTCCGAACCATGGTGGAACCACTCCGAACCATGGTGGAACTACTCCGAACCATGGTGGAACCACACCGAACCATGGTGGAACCACTCCGAACCATGGTGGAACCACTCCGAACCCTGGTGGAACCACTCCGAACCATGGTGGAACCACTCCGAACCATGGTGGAACCACTCCGAACCATGGTGGAACCACTCCGGGCACTTCATCCTCTTCATCCTCCCGCCAGCTCCTTTGGGGTTCCCACACGGGCCAACGAGCCTCTCAGGAGGTCGTTCGCTCGGTCATGGACCCACCACGTGGCCAACTTAGCACAGGAGCCAGCGCGAGCAGCAGCAGAAGGGGGGGAGAGGCGGCTGGGCGATTGGTGGCCGACGATGCGAGCTGTGAATGGAGAGGGAGGTTAGCGTCATCGTCGACATCGTTCATACCGATCTATGACTAACTGACTAGCGAGCTGATGAGCTGATTATCTTGCTGACTTACTATCTTACTAGCGCTCTACCTCGATAGCTATCCATCTACCTCGCTATCTATCTGACTGACTAGCGAGCTGATGAGCTGATTATCTTGCTGACTTACTATCTTACTAGCGCTCTACCTCGATAGTGATCCATCTACCTGGCTATCCATCTGACTGACTAGCGAGCGGATGAGCTGATTATCTTGCTGACTTACTATCTTACTAGCGCTCGACCTCGATAGCGATCCATCTACCTGGCTATCTTTCCTACTGACTATCCGACTCTCTATCTGACTCACCATCTTGTGCACTATCTATCTGACTAACCATCTAGCGCACTATCTATCTATCTGACTAACCATCTAGTGCACTATCTATCTATCTGATTAGCCATCCAGTGCACTATCTATCTATCTGACTAACCATCTAGTGCACTATCTATCTATCTGACTCACCATCTCGTGCACTATCTATCTATCTGACTCACCAACTAGTGCACTATCTATCTCTCTGACTCACCATCTAGTGCACTATCTATCTATCTGACTAACTATCTCGTGCACTATCTATCTATCTGACTCACCATCCAGTGCACTATCTATCTATCTGACTCACCATCTCGTGCACTATCTATCTATCTGACTAACCATCTAGTGCACTATCTATCTATCTGACTCACCATCTAGTGCACTATCTATCTATCTGACTAACCATCTAGTGCACTATCTATCTATCTGACTCACCATCTTGTGCACTATCTATCTATCTGACTCACCATCTAGTGAACTATCTATCTATCTGACTCACCATCCAGTGCACTATCTATCTATCTGACTCACCATCTTGTGCACTATCTATCTATCTGACTCACCATGTCGTGCACTATCTATCTATCTGACTAACTAACCATCTAGTGAACTATCTATCTATCTGACTCACCATCCAGTGCACTATCTATCTATCTGACTCACCATCTTGTGCACTATCTATCTATCTGACTCACCATCTAGTGCACTATCTATCTATCTGACTCACCATCTAGTGCACTATCTATCTATCTGACTCACCATCTTGTGCACTATCTATATATCTGACTCACCATCTAGTGAACTATCTATCTATCTGACTCACCATCCAGTGCACTATCTATCTATCTGACTCACCATCTTGTGCACTATCTATCTATCTGACTCACCATGTCGTGCACTATCTATCTATCTGACTAACTAACCATCTAGTGAACTATCTATCTATCTGACTCACCATCCAGTGCACTATCTATCTATCTGACTCACCATCTTGTGCACTATCTATCTATCTGACTCACCATCTTGTGCACTATCTATCTATCTGACTCACCATCTCGTGCACTATCTATTTATCTGACTCACCATCTAGTGCACTATCTATCTATCTGACTAACTAACCATCTCTTGCACTATCTATCTATCTGACTAACCATCTAGTGCACTATCTATCTATGTGACTCACAATCTCGTGCACCATCTATCTATCTGACTCACCATCTTGTGCACTATCTATCTATCTGACTCACCATCTAGTGGACTATCTATCTGACTCACCATCCAGTGCACTATCTACCTATCTGACTCACCATCTTGTGCACTATCTATCTATCTATCTGACTCACCATCTCGTGCACTATCTATCTATCTGACTCACCATCTTGTGCACTATCTATCTATCTGACTCACCATCTCGTGCACTATCTATCTGACTCACCATCTAGTGGACTATCTATCTCTTTGACTCACCATCCAGTGTACTATCTATCTGACTCACCATCTCGTGCACTATCTATCTGTCTGACTCACCATCTCGTGCACTATCTATCTATCTGACTCACCATCTCGTGCACTATCTATCTATCTGACTCACCATCTCGTGGACTATCTATCTATCTGACTCACCATCTAGTGCACTATCTATCTATCTGACTAACCATCTCGTGCACTATCTATCTATCTATCTGACTCACCATCTCGTGCACTATCTATCTATCTGACTCACCATCTCGTGGACTATCTATCTATCTGACTCACCATCTAGTGCACTATCTATCTATCTGACTAACCATCTCGTGCACTATCTATCTATCTATCTGACTCACCATCTCGTGCACTATCTATCTATCTGACTAACCATCTCGTGCACTATCTATCTATCTGACTCACCATCTCGTGCACTATCTATCTGACTAACCATCCAGTGCACTATCTATCTATCTGACTCACCATCTAGTGCACTATCTATCTATCTGACTCACCATCTAGTGCACTATCTATCTATCTGACTCACCATCTAGTGCACTATCTATCTGACTAACCATCTAGCGCACTATCTATCTATCTGACTAACCATCTAGTGCACTATCTATCTATCTGACTCACCATCTCGTGCACTATCTATCTATCTGACTAACCATCTAGTGCACTATCTATCTATCTGACTCACCATCTAGTACACTATCTATCTATCTGACTAACCATCTAGTGCACTATCTATCTATCTGACTCACCATCTAGTGCACTATCTATCTATCTGACTCACCATCTTGTGCACTATCTATCTATCTGACTCACCATCTAGTGAACTATCTATCTATCTGACTCACCATCCAGTGCACTATCTATCTATCTGACTCACCATCTTGTGCACTATCTATCTATCTGACTCACCATGTCGTGCACTATCTATCTATCTGACTAACTAACCATCTAGTGAACTATCTATCTATCTGACTCACCATCCAGTGCACTATCTATCTATCTGACTTACCATCTTGTGCACTATCTATCTATCTGACTCACCATCTTGTGCACTATCTATCTATCTGACTCACCATCTCGTGCACTATCTATTTATCTGACTCACCATCTAGTGCACTATCTATCTATCTGACTAACTAACCATCTCTTGCACTATCTATCTATCTGACTAACCATCTAGTGCACTATCTATCTATGTGACTCACCATCTCGTGCACCATCTATCTATCTGACTCACCATCTTGTGCACTATCTATCTATCTGACTCACCATCTAGTGGACTATCTATCTAACTCACCATCCAGTGCACTATCTACCTATCTAACTCACCATCTTGTGCACTATCTATCTATCTATCTGACTCACCATCTCGTGCACTATCTATCTATCTGACTCACCATCTTGTGCACTATCTATCTATCTATCTGACTCACCATCTCGTGCACTATCTATCTGACTCACCATCTAGTGGACTATCTATCTCTTTGACTCACCATCCAGTGCACTATCTATCTGACTCACCATCTAGTGCACTATCTATCTGTCTGACTCACCATCTCGTGCACTATCTATCTATCTGACTCACCATCTCG
>MU249650.1:1094923-1097547 GCA_018977245.1 Lethenteron camtschaticum
GATAGACACAGGAGAGAGNCAGCGAGAGAGACATAGACATGGAGAGAGAGACAGAGAGACAGACATGGAGAGAGAGAGAGAGAGAGAGACAGAGAGCGAGAGAGACATAGACATGGAGAGAGAGACAGAGAGAGAGACACATGGAGAGAGACAGAGACAGAGAGACAGAGAGACAGACAGAGAGACAGAGAGATAGAGAGACAGACAGAGACAGACAGAGAACAGACAGACAGAGAGACAGAGAGAGCCAGAGAGACAGACAGAGAGAGACAGAGAGACAGAGAAACAGACAGAGAGAGAGAGAGACAAAGAGACAGATGGAGAGAGACAAAGAGACAGATGGAGAGAGACAGACAGAAAGACAGAGAGACAGAGAGACAGACAGAGACAGAGAGGGAGACAGATGAGGACGCGGAATTCCAATGCACCCACAGACTCACCACACAGAGACCCACAGACTCACCACACAGAACCAAGACTCACCACACAGAGAGACCCACAGACTCACCACACAGAGAGACCCACAGACTCACCACACAGAGACCCACAGACTCACCACACAGAGAGACCCACAGACTCACCACACAGAGAGACCCACAGACTCACCACAGAGACCCACAGACTCACCACACAGAGAAACAACAACACAAAAAGAAACACAAACTCACCACACAGAGACCCACAGACTCACCACACAGAGACCCACAGACTCACCACACAGAGAGACCCACAGACCCACCACACAGAGACCCACAGACTCACCACACAGAGAGACCCACAGACTCACCACACAGAGACCCACAGACTCACCACACAGAGAGACCCACAGACTCACCACACAGAGAGACCACCCACAGAGACCACAGACTCACCACACAGAGACCCACAGACTCACCACACAGAGACACCCACAGACTCACCACACAAACAGAGACCCACAGACTCACACACNGAGAGACCCACAGACTCACCACAGAGAGACCCACAGACTCACCACACAGAGACACCCACAGACTCACCACACAGAGACCCAGACTCACACAGAGACCCACAGACTCACCACACAGAGACCCACAGACTCACCACACAGAGAGACCACAGACTCACCACACAGAGAGACCCACAGACTCACCACACAGAGACCACAGACTCACCACACAGAGACCCACAGACTCCCACAAGACCCCACAGACTCACCACACAGAGACCCACAGACTCACACACAGAGAGACCCACAGACTCACCACACAGAGAGACCCACAGACTCACACAGACTCACCACACAGAGACCCACAGACTCACCACACAGAGACCCACAGACTCACCACACAGAGACCCACAGACTCACCACACAGACACCCACAGACTCACCACACAGAGACCCACAGACTCCCACACAGAGACCCACAGACTCACCACACAGAGACCCACAGACTCACCACACAGAGACCCACAGATCACCACACAGAGACCCACAACCTCACACAGAAACACTCACCACACAGAGACCCACAGACTCACCACACAGAGACCCACAGACTCACCACACAGAGNCCCACAGACTCACCACACAGAGAGACCCACAGACTCACCACACAGAGACCCACAGACTCACCACAAGAACCCAGCCACACAGAGACCCACAGACTCACCACACAGAGACCCACAGACTCACCACACAGAGACCCACAGACTCACCACACAGACCCACAGACTCACCACACAGAGACCCACAGACTCACCACACAGAGACCCACACACGAGAGACCCACAGACTCACCACACACAGACTCACCACACAGAGACCCACAGACTCACCACACAGAGACCCACAGACTCACCACACAGAGACCCACAGACTCACCACACAGAGACCCACAGACTCACCACACAGAGACCCACAGACTCACCACACAGAGACCCACAGACTCACTCACACAGAGACCCACAGACTCCACAGAGAACCACAGACTCACCACACAGAGACCCACAGACTCAGAGACCCACAGACTCACCACACAGAGACCCACAGACTCACCACACAGAGACCCACAGACTCACCACACAGAGACCCACAGACTCACCACACAGAGACCCACAGACTCACCACACAGAGACCCACAGACTCACCACACAGAGACCCACAGACTCACCACACAGAGACCCACAGACTCACCACACAGAGACCCACAGACTCACCACACAGAGACCCACAGACTCACCACACAGAGACCCACAGACTCACCACACAGAGACACCCACAGACTCACCACACAGAGAGACCCACAGACTCACCACACAGAGACCCACAGACTCACCACACAGAAACCCACAGACTCACCACACAGACTACCACCACAGAGACCCACAGACTCACCACACAGAACCAGACTCACCACACAGAACCCACAGACTCACCACACAGAGACCCACAGACTCACCACACAGAGACCACAGACTCACCACACAGAGAGACCCACAGACTCACCACAGAACCCACAGACTCACCACAGACAGACACCCACAGACTCACCCACACAGAACCCACAGACTCACCACACAACCCAGACTCAACACAGAGAACCCACAGACTCACCACACAGACTCACCACACAGAGACCCAT